>JAJPUD010004673.1:0-76775 GCA_023553655.1 Myrmecobius fasciatus
AAAAAAAAAAAAAAAAGTTTATATATGAAATTATAATTCTCAATTATATATAGCATGTATTAAATTTAACAAAGTAGTACATTGCCATATTTTCTCTAAAACCTACAGGACTTCCTTCTACTTGCTTATATATATTTTTAAGGGTTTCATAAGCACTTTTCTTTATTCTCTTTTTGAATCTCTCATGTCTTCCTAATTACCTTCAGTAGCCATTCACTTTCCTTATCTCCCACAATACATTCCCTCTCTTGTAATAAATTAGTATAATTAAGCAAATCGGATTCAAACACTAGTCATGTTTGAAAATATTTCTCATTCTATACCTATTGTCCATCACCTCTCTGCCAAGAGATGGGAAACATGATGCTTCATCATTTTTGTCTTTTGAAGTCATATGTGGTCTTTGCCTTGGTCAGTGTTCTGATGCTTTGTTTTAAGTTATTTACATGTATTGGTGAAAATATTGATTATGAATATGTGATAACTTGACATTTAAGTTTTCTAGAAAACTACTAAAAATATCTAGAGTTCAGCTCCTAAAATAAAAGTGATCATATGGCAAAGGCAATTTAGAAAAAGAAACTCAAATTGTTAATTATCACTTGAAAAAATGTCCAATCTTAACTAATAATCAAAGAGCTTCAAGTTAAAACAACTTTGAAGTACCAACTCATTTCCACTAAATTAGAAGGGAAATAATATTTATTAAGCACTTCTATGTTCATCTTCTATTGTTGACATTTGTTAGGCACTCCTATAAAAAGTGCTAGCAAGAAATTATGTGTGTTTCATAGACAATTGCCATTTTTTAATGATTGTTTCCTTGGTTAAAATAAACTTTGTTGTTGGACTTTTTAATAGTTTCTCCATTTGCAGGAAAAAGACTGTTCAATAATGAGAAATTACTTTTTTTTCCTTATAGCTATGTCTGGTGAGAACAGAGAAAATACACTATTTTATTCCGAAATTCCCAAAACCATCAACAAAGCAGCAGTTTTAATGCTGTCTTGGAAGCCACTCTTAGATCTTTTTCAGGTAGGAATTTTAAAGTTTCCTTGATATATAATATTTATATTTCTTCATATATGTGAATAAATTGTCTCATTGATATATATAATATTTATATCTTCACATACATGAATAAATTTGCAAGTGAATTTTAAAGTTTTTTTGATATATGATGTTTATAGCTCTTCATATATGTGAATAAAATGTTTTAGATCAAGGTTTCTTAGCTTAGGTTCCATGAACTTTTTTTTTTTTAATACTTTAATATCTCCATGTTACTATAATTGGTTTCCTTTGTAATCTTATGTATTTTATTTAAAAATTTATTCATAATTTAAAAGCATTATTCTGAGAAGGGTTCCATAGGCATCACTCAACTACCAAAGATGTCCATGATATACAAAAAATTTGAAGAACCCCTGATTTAAATATTGAAATTATATTCTTTCCAACCAATTATAAGGGTTTTTAAATTTTTCGTTTCATGTGGTTGGTCTTTTTATTCCTGTCAAAATGTGATTATATAAAAAACTTTAAAAAAACACTTTATACTATGAAGTGGATTTTCTTTCTAAAATTTTCAGTCTTATAGTACTCAGTAATATATATAGATTACCTCAAGGTTTTTAAATGTCTTCCTTTATAGAGATGTATTTTTTTTTTTTACACCTTAACTACATTGTATTTCTTCCCCATCAGTTGGTATTCTTATTTAAATGTTAGTGCTACTTTTGCTTCTAACTAACATTGTTTGCCTTTAAACTTATGCAAAATTGAAAGCATTGTTTGTCAGAGACCGTGTGTTGTGGTAGATAGCTGCTTCATAATCATTGGTTAATGTCCTGATTCTAACAGATACTAGCTATGAGACTGAGCAAATCGCTTAGTATCTCAGTGCTCCCAACAGCTCTCTAATACTACAATTGCAAAAGTTGCTGTTCTGTATTAGTGAAGGAAATTTGCTCATTGGGAGTGTCCCATACTAATAAAATTACAAGTCTAGGCATACCCTTTCCCCCAATTATTTTTATACATGCTTACATAATTGAAAATGTCTGAAGAATAATATTCTCTGTGAGTGTTTGTCTTAAAGCATGAAATCATATCTTTTAAGTTTTCATTGCTTCGTCTCTCTACCTATAAAATAAGTTGTTATGTAAATACAAGGGAAAGCAAAAGTAACACAAGGAAAAGAACCTACCTATCATTATATGTCAGGCTCTTGATATTGAGAATTAGCTCAAATATGGTGATGTTTTGAAAAATTCATTTAAAATGGATTAATTAGGCTCACTTCTTATATTCTTAACTTCTATTGTTATTCCTAATTTTTTGGTTATTTTTTAAAGCTTTTTATTTTCAAAATATATGCATAGATAGTTTTCAACATTCACCTTTGCAAAACCTTGTATTTCAATTTTTTTTTCTCCTTCCCATTTTCCCACCCTCTCCCTTAGAAGACAAGTAATCCAATATATGTTAAACGTGCAATTCTTCTATACATATTTCCACAATTATCATGCTGCACAAGAAAAATCAGAACAAAAATGAAAAAAAAATGAGAAAGAGAACACTCCAGGACCCAATATAGTGCCTATCCTACATATAGTAGATGTTAAATACACAACTGCTAAATTTATTTGTTTGAAGATAAATAGACTTAGTTTATTTTTATGTCATGTTTGACAGCTTAGCTTATTCTTTCATATATGCGAATACATGTTTTTAAAAATAAATAGATCTGGATTAAAATAAGTCATTCTCTCACATGGTAATTAACAAATTAAGTCAGAATTCCAGATATAGTTTTATTATGTAAGTAATTATTAAGGTTTTTTTTAAGATTTTTGGTTATAAATTTAGGTATATAAATATTAGCTGTTCAGCAAAGATTTGTAAAGTGCCTATTATATATAGGCCATTTGCCCAAGTTCTAGAAACATAAAGAAGATAAAAGATTCAGTTCCTGAATTCAAGGAATTGACAATTCAATATCAAGAAAATTCAAAAGGTTTGCAATTCAAACAAATGATTACATGCTCACTAGTCACTTCATTAATTGGGAAAATTGTAACAATAGCAAAAAATAAGATTTAAGAATAAGAACATAAAGGGCCTTCTTTAATGAATATTGTTAGCCTCTTCTTCCTAAGGACAATATCAGGTTGGAGTTTTTTGGGTTTTTTTTTTTAATATTATATATGTGGTAGTTAAAAACAATTTACTAGGAAAATGTTTCTATTTTAAAATTATCATTAATGCATTAATGATTTTTTTTACCTTGCATGTACCTGTGAGGTGCATAAGTGCCAAAATATTTCTAGATATAAACAAAAACTTTATATATCTTCATCATTATTAGCAAATTTATTGAGTGACTGGTTTGTACAAGATATTGCACTAAACTCTGGGGGAGATACAGAAATAAAATTTAATCTCTTAACTCAAGGGAGCTTATCTTGGAATAGAGAAAATAAAATACATATACACATGTATATATAAAACTGCATAGTAGTATGGTTTATGCTAAATTATGTAGACAACAAAAATTACAGGAATTAGTTCATATAAGAAAGATAACACTTTGAGCTAGGAGGATCAAAGAACTTTCCATGGAAAAGGCCAAACTTGAACTGATCTTCAGTTATCAGTAGGACTTGGCTAGAGAGGAAGGAGAGCATTTCTGGTGGGGACAGTGGTGAAGGCCAAGACCTGGAAATAGAAATGAATAGGTTGTATGCTAAGATAATAAGATTAATCAGAATAGAGTGTAATATTTCTTTTAAGGGAAGACTAGGTAATAAGGTTTGGATTAGTAAATTGTGGAAGAGCCCGAATGCCAGGCTGAGGAATTTGGACTTTTATCTTTGTTCTCTTACACACACATATAACTGCCAAATGAGGAAATATCCTTTACTGAATAACCATATAAGAGAGATCTTGGTAAAGATGATTCCAAGATACTCAAACTATATAGGGGCATTCAGATTTGTTCTTTACAAATAGAAAACTTAGAAGTGCTAAACTTCTTTGTTTTTGAAATCCATCTTGTATCTATAAGTATCAAGAAAATTTGAAAGTAAGTAGTACTCCTCTTTTTTTCTTTTCATTAGGCAACCCTAGACTATGGAATGTATTCTCGAGAGGAAGAATTATTAAGAGAAAGAAAACGCATTGGAACCATTGGAATTGCTTCTTATGATTATCATCCGGAAAGTGGAACATTTTTGTTCCAAGCTGGTAGCGGAATTTACCACGTAAAAGATGGAGGCCCACATGGATTTACTGTAAGTTTAAATGTGCTGATTACTAAAGCTTTGGATTTTGTGGTGGTATTGGTTTGTTTGCCTTCTTAGCACTAAGGTATTTAAGAAAGTAATTTAATCAATTTTATTATTTTTCTGAAATGTGATGAAGTTAATTTTTAAAAAATCCTCTTTTGCCTTGCAATAAGAAATTCAGATACTTTAGGTTTCAATGAAAATAAACAAGAGGGATAATATTGATATTTTATTTTACAAGGTTATGAATTTGCATAAGAAATCTCTCCTGGGGGAAAAATATAGATATTCTATTTTTAAAAAATTTGTTATCTATCATATATAATAGGCTTATTCTAGGTACTCAGGGAAATACAAAAATAAATAAGACATAAAAGAGACATCATAGTCTACTGAAAAGATTAAAAGATGTACACAGAAAAATAGAAAACAAATTAGAATATGAATGCATATAATAGTAGTTAGAAAACTTTGAGAACAATTCCATTTATTAAGCATCTAGAACAGGCAGGATGCCATGATAGGTGCAAAGGATACAAAGTGAGTAAAATACTCTCTACCTTTTTTGCTGGAGGAGCACATGATATATGTAGATAAGTAATGCAAGTTAATTTGAAAAGGAAAGAATATTAATATTTGAGGAATAAAGATAGGAAGTCATTTGTACATGTTGCTATGTTGATCTGGCTAAATTTTAAATATTTTTCATAACTGAATAGTTTAAATGTATATTTCTTTTTGCTCTAAAATATCTATCTTTAAGATGTATAATTTCAGTCTTTAAAAATGAAAATTATATCCATTCTGTGAAAAAATGTCAAATTAAATAAAAAAGGAAACATTTTAAAATCTGATTACTTATTTAAATATCAATAGCCAATTTTCCTTGAATAAAATCTTACCTTTTCTTGGCCTCCTCTTTATATATAATCTCCCCTGGCAATTTCCTTTCCTCCTTAGTTTCAACTATTATCTATAAACATATTATTCCAAAATTTATATCTCCAATCCTGACCTCCCTTCCAAGCATCAGACATATCTGCTAATTGCCTTTGTCCCTGTATCCCCAGCACAGTGACTGGTACATAGTAGGTTCTTAACAAATGCTTGTTGATTATCTATCAAACATTATTCATTCCTTGGGTAACCATGAGAGGTTTTTGAGAGTTGAAGTGCTCATCAGACCTGTATACCAGAAAGACTGGTATGGTAATAATATGTAGGATGGATTAGAGGGGAAAGAGACTTGAGATGTGGAGACTGTTTAGTAGGCCATTGTAGTAATTCAGGCATGAAAAAAAAAAGGGGGTGAATGTGAAGGAGATTATAGAGATTGAATTATAGAACTTGGCTGCTGATTTGAAATAAAGGGAAAGGGAAGAATCAAAAGATAAATTTAATGAAAAATACTAACCACCTGTACAGAAAGAATGATAAAGTTTGAATGCAGAATGAAAAAAGCTTTTTAAAACTTTGCTTGTTTTGTTTTGTTTTTTGGTCTGTGTCTTTCACAACATGGCTAATATGAATATATATTTCACATGACTACACATATATAATCAATATCAAATTGCTTGCCTTTTCAAGAAGGAAGGAGAGAGAATTTAGAATTCAAAATTTCAAAAAGCAAATGTCAAAAATTACTTTTACATGTAATTGGGGAAAATAATTTTAAATAAGATAAATGTAAAATTGTAAAGCATGAAGAATTAAAAGAATGATGGTGCCATTGATAGAGAATTTTTTAAAGCATGTCTGACTCCTATATCACCACTATAATACTCCAGCCTACTTCTCATCATATTGTTTCTCTAGTACTGTTTAATTTAAATTCTTGCTGTCTTAGGTGCAAACTGTGTATTCATACTACCTTCCTCCTGAATTCTTGCTCTGTTTTCATTAGTCTTACTCTTTCCCAAGTCCATTTCAGTCTGTTTTACCTAACTCCTAACCCATTTCATTGTGCCCCTTACAACTCCTAAACTTTTTTCAGTGAACTCCTCTCCTGGAATTTTCTGTCCAGTATTTCTTGTACCTTTATTTTTCAGGGGACCACATCCATAGAAATATGGGGACCATTGAAGGCTGTTCTTATTTTCATTCCCTGAAAATAGAGAAACAATATGAAATAGTAGCACATGCTTCTTACCAGTGACATTTCTAGACCATTCTTCTACCTCTGTCCCTTTCCTCTTTTTAAATATTTGCACTCTACTTATAGTGGCCATTCTCTCCATATTCTTGTTTGTTTTCTCCTGACCTGTAGCTCTCTCTCCAAACTGCTATCTTTTCTACTTGATTCAAAGCCTTGATTTTCACTTCATCCCTACCATAATCATCAAGCATTTTATTTTTCATATTGCAACATTTGTAACATCCTGGCCACATAAATCCTCTGTCCTCTCTTCTTCTTTGTCCCTTTGTCTCCATTTCAAAGCTTTCCTTCTTTACCCCATTTCAGCCACCCTTTCATGGGCACACCTCAAACTTTACAGTTTCATGGAAATGCACCATAGGGCTATTCTGAGGAAGTTACTTTGCACACTTTAAAATGCTAAACCTATGTGAGTTATCTCAAAATTCTACTATCCACAATCTCTTATTCTTTTATGTCACTCTTTTTAATGCATATTAAATTCTCTTTCCCTTTATTACAAATTTATGGTATATAATCTTAGCTAGGTCTTCACTGATATTCAGTAATCCAGTCTATCAGTTCAAATTATTTTATATTTCCTGGCTTTTCTCTCTAACTCCTTATCTATAACTCCTTCCTCCCTGTAAAATTAATGTGGATGACTTAGTTTCTTCATTGAAGACTGAGGCCATCCAGACGGAGTACCCTCAAATCTTCTTCCTTACCTAAACTCATCAACATATCATCTTTATCACCTAATGTATCCTTTCTTCTGATTACATAGGTTATTCCCTTAATCTCATCTCTTCCCACTTCTTCCTGGACCTTCCTTCAGCCACCATTATGAAATCCCAAATATCTACAGCTATGTCCAAATCTGTCCAGCCAAAAAACAAAAAGATAAAAAACACTTTTCCTGTTTCTTTAAAACTATCTAGGTAGCAAAGTTGATAAGAGTACTGAACTGAAGAGTCAGGAAGACCCCAGTTCATATATGGCTTCAGACACTTGTTAGCTACGTGACTTTGGGCAAATTGCTTAATCTCCATCTTCCTCAGTTTCCTTAACTATAAAATGGGGATGATAATAGCACATAATTTCTCAGGACTTTTGTGACTACAAAATGAGATAATATTTGTAAAGTGTTTTGCAAACCTTCAGGTACTATATAAATGCTGGCTATTATTGCATTGCACTAATGATTTCATTTCTCTCCTATAATTGTCAAGTTTTTAGAAAAAAATAATTGCCTCTGTTTAATACCTCTTAACTACCTGTTTTTCTTCAACTCTTTATTATCTGACTATTTTCCTTCCCACTGTGCTCAGACTGACCTCTTAAATGGCATTTTGCCAAATCCACCAGTTTTCGGACTAACCGTCCAAAGACAGAGTAACCTTTATTCATTCTTCTTTCTCCTTGGCAGCTCTGTGGCATTTGGGACTATTTCTTCATTCTTTGTCCTCTCTTGTCTTTAAAGATGCCACATTCTCTTGGTTTTCCTTTTACTTCTCTGAATTCCTTCACTGGCTCATCTTCCCTATCCCCGAATGTGAGTGTTCTTTTCCCAAGTTTTGTCTATATACATGCTCTTCTCCTTATATACATTCTACCTTGCCAGTGTCACTTACTCCTATCACTGTCACTTAACACATATATTTATATTTTTAACTTTGAGCTCCAGGCATAAATTTGCAACTGTTTATGGGAGTTCTCTAACTATCCCACTAGCACTTCAAATTCAGTATATCCAAAACTGAGTTTTCATCTTTTTTCTAAAATGTATTCTTTCATTTGACTTCACTATTTTTCTATCCATGACTCCAGAATTCATTCAATCTGCTAACAGGTTTTTCCACTTCCATCATTTTTCTCCTGCAATCATTCCTTCATGATGCTTCTAGACAAATTATTTACTTTTGTGTATTTCTAATCATGCCCCTTCTCTACTCAAAAATTGTAAATAGCTCCTTACTATATAGTGGGGAAAGTTCAAGTTGCTTTACTTGGCCTTTAAACATTTCATAGTTTGGTTCTATTTTAGCTTTCTACTCTTATTTCATATTATTACACTATCCTTTAACTAAACTGAGGTAATCTCAGTCTTCTGAACATACTCTTTGTTTTCCACCTCTACTTCTTTACTCACACTGTTCCTTAAGCCTATTTCCTTATCTTTAACTTTTGAATTTTTGTTTACTATGTAAAACCTACCTCAGATGCCACAACCCTCCAAGAAGCCTTCACTTATATTCCAGTTGGTAATAACTCTTGATTCCTGTAGCACTTGTTTAATTTTTTTAGCTTCTCTGATACACTTATCATATATTATTTTGCATTGTAGTTATATCTGTGGATTTTATATCTCCTTTTTAGACTATTTGCTTCATAAGGGCAGAGACTTACTTAAATTTAATGCAGCTTCTCTTTTCCTTCAATTTCTTAAACTTAGAATAATATTCTTGTTGAGTTTTAGAGGTTGAGTACATTTTGGGATTCTATTTCATATTTAATAGATAAATCTAAAGTAATTTTTAAAAATATTAGTTTAGTCAAAATTAGAAGCACTTATATTTCAAGCTTGTTGAAATCTTTATTATAATTCTTATCAAGTTATTACATTGGTATGATTTTTTTATTTAGTAATAGTATTGTTATTCTCTTTGTAATTGTGTAGTTAATTTATTTTAATAAATTTTCAGTAGTTCTAGTTTTGTTGTATATTCGTGAACAAACATTTTTTTGGTTAAATTTACTTTTTAATGTTGAATAAAAATTAATCAATGACTAGTCAAGTATACTTCCTGTGTAGCTTTATAGTTTACTTTATATATCATTTTACTTTACAGTAACAGGATTTATAGTATACTATTGATCTAAGAGGTCTTTCCTGTTTGGGAAAATGAAAATATCACCACCGCTAGCTATCTAGCTCAAAAAACTTTTTTTTTTTTTCCTTGCAAGTTCAAGAATTAAAATAGAAGAATACCAATAAGAGACTATTTATCTGAGTTATCCCACTTAACAATTTACATAGAGATATTCTTCATCTTATAGTCAGGGTAGAACCAAATGAAATGTCTATATATTGGCCTGCCTCTTGCCCACAAAGATTTAAGAATATCTTATGTTTGCTTTTCTAGGAACAACCCTTAAGACCCAATTTAGTGGAGACCAGTTGCCCCAACATAAGGATGGATCCAAAACTGTGCCCTGCTGATCCAAACTGGATTGCTTTCATCCATAGCAATGACATCTGGATAGCGAACATTGTAACTAGGGAAGAAAGGAGGCTCACCTATGTGCACAATGGTAATGCCCATCTAGTAGACTACATTGTTGGGAAGTATTTTAAAATCCAGTTTGTTCTTATATTTTGAAGTGGGAATGTCCTTAAATATGAAGGAAAACTGGGTGGTACCATTGTGTAATAATGTTCATTGTCACCTTTTCAGGCTTTCAGTAACAGCTTTGATAAGACTAGGCACTCATTCTGGCAAAGAACTATCAAAATTGCTATCATATAAATTTCATTAAAATAAACATTAAAGTGAAATATTATTAAGGTAACAAATTCATTTTTTATATTTCTTTTGCCTGACTTTTAGAAATAAAATTTTTAAAAAACATACATTTCCAGATTCCGATCATTTCTATCCCATTTTGAAGAATTGTTTTTATATAGAACATTTAAAAACATTTATAGAAGAAAAACATATCTTTTGTTTTCAAAATATTATGGAAGTGCTAAATAAACATAATATTATTGCACATTAAGAACCTTTTGAATATAATTCACTATTGAAATCTTCTCTGTAGTAGTTTTAATGTAAATGAAAGAAGATGAAAGTAATATTTCTCTTTTTGTAATTATAAAATCTAAATAACAATCAACAAAAACATTGAATTTTTTAAAAATGATAGTCAATCCAAATTATATATATATATTTTTTAGTAAAATCCAATTTTTATGTTTTGTTTTTTAAAACTGTAGATTAGCTTTAAGGAAATAATATAAAAAATTACCAACTTGCTTCCTTATTCTTTCCTGGTTTCTTTTTTTTCCCCCTATGTTTATTATTTTGTTGATGCTATTATTATTTGTATGTAGTTGTAATGAGTTAATGTATTATTCTGATTCTTCACTCTACATGATTTCATATTAGTCTTTTCACATTTTTATTCTCCTTTGTCATTTTTATGGTCCAATAAAATTTCATTGAATATATGAACTATTTCCAGTTTTTGTTACAACCCTTTTTGGACAGAGAAGACTTCTCCCCACTTTTTTTACTAATATCTTTAAGGTGAAGTGCTAGTAGTAATGAAATTGGTGGGTCAAAAGATATGCTCATTTTTATAATTATTTTGAATATTGCCATATTTTTTTAGAAAAAGATTACACTATTCATAAAACCTTCAGCAGTGTAATAGTGTTTTTGTTTCTCCATATCTCTGCAAATCTTGAAGTTTTATCATTTCAGTCATTTTTGCCAATTTAATAATTATTAGATTATAGCTTGAGATTTAATTTATATTTTACTAAGCTTTACAGTTTTTCAAGAAATTGTTGATAATTCATTGAATTGGACTTGCATATTCTTCCATGAAGAACTATCTATTAATATTTTTGACAATTTATCCATTAAGAAATGGGCCCTACTTGTATAAATTTTTTGTGTTTGTCAAAAATTTTAGATGGCAAATTTTTATCAGATATATTTTCTGAAGATAATTTTTCTTCATTCTATTTATTTTATTATTTTGGATGTATTAGTTTTGTTGTACAATTTTTATACAGTTTATACAATTATACAAATCTATCCATTTATCTCATAATTCATTTCCTTTCTTCAGTAGATAAGAATTTTTTCCTCTTCTTAATTGCCATAAATATATAATTCCATTTTCCTCTTTTTTATTTTAAAATATTTACATTTGAATAATTTGTTTCTCACTTCTCTTTTCCCCCAAAGAGATTACTCAAGGCCCAGCTACAAAATGAAAATAAAATTTTATGTATATATTTTTTGTTTTCTTGGCTTTTGATTCTTTTGAGTGACAAGAAGGATTTTATTTTATTTTTTGAAATAAAATAAAAATAGCTTTTTATTTTTTTAAATACATGCAAAGATAGTTTCAAAATTCACCCTTGCAAAACCTTATGTGCCAAAATTTTCTCTCTCCCTCCAAACCTTCCCTCTCCCCAGACAGCAGGTAATCCAATATTAGTTAAATATTTATAATTCTTCTAAATATATTTCCACATTTATTATGCTGCACAAGAAGCATAATCAAAAGGGAAAAACATGAGAAAGAAAAAAAAACACAAGCAAACAAACAACAACAACAAAAAGATGAAAATACTATGCTGTGATCCATATTTGATCTCCATATTCCTCTCTCTAGATGGGGATGGCACTTTCTATCACAGGTCTTAGAATTTTGGCTTTTCATTCTTATGACTGAGTTTTAATGAGTATTTTCTTTGATGAGGGAGGGAGTGTGGTCTAGACTTATGATTTCACTAGTTTAGGGAATTCCTGGTGTGAAAACTCCCTGCACCAATGCAGATTGGCAACTTTGTCTGCAATTTACAGTCTTAAGAGAGTCGCCTAGCTCCCTGACAGGGTTAAATGACTTGGCGAGAATCAGTGCATCTGATGTATCTTAGAAGCATGATTTGAATCCAAGTCTTCCTAACTGCATTCTATTCATTGGATAATAATACTGTCTTTCTGCTTTGCATAAGAGATTCTAATGAATAATATTGCAATAAATATGCTAAAAGTCTGGCATTATACCATAGAATCAGACTCAGCAAATATCTCTTCAAGTGGCAAGAACTCTCTGATTAAAGTAGAAAGCTTTTTATTTAAACAGTTAACTTTAAGAATAGACATCATTCAACTAAGTCAAGAAACATGGATTCTAATCCCAATTCTGTCATTTTTTGTGTGACCTTAGATAAGGTACTAAACTTTTTATTGTTTCCTCATCTGTCAAATGAGAATAATGTCTTCCTCACCTACTTCATAGGAATATTGTGATGATCAGAGGCGATAAAATAATTGAAAACTTTTTAAAAAGAAAAATCTTAAAATCCTACACAAGTATAAGGTATTATTATGTTTCTTCAGTTTTTAAATTGTTCATTCTTCATTATGGACATAGGTCTTTAGCTGTGATTTAGATATTGTAATATATTTTTGAAGTATTGTTGAGTATTAATACATACTATTAATATATTGCTAATAATTATGTTATTATCATTTGTCATGATATTTTTCTTTGGGAATGTATTTTATCCCCCTAACTTAGTTCATCAAGACTTGTCTTCTAGCCAGCATATGTTTATGAGGTCTTTGCTAAGTGCCTGTGGGAGATCCCAGAGAAGTAGATGTCACCTTTCCTGTCCTTCATAGCTTGTCGTCTTATTGGAAGAAAAGACTAAGACAGATAAAACAGTTTCCAGAACAACCTATGACTCTAGGGAGAAAACAAGTTGGCCTAATAGAAAATTCAATGAATTAGAAATCAGAAGAACTAGATTACAATCCACATGAGGCTAGTAATTTTTTTGTGTGACCATGGACAAGTCACTTTACCTTACTTTAACCTCAGTTTGCTGAGGTTTGCAAATTAGAATTAAAATATATCATGCCTATCACACAGTGTTATTGTTATATGGATAAAGTTCTTTTTACCAGATGTGAAGTCACTTTGAAAAGTGTAAAATGTTGTATGAGTGTTTATCACGTAATCAAGTGCTACATTGTATAGGTCAGGCTCTTAATTGCTATAGGAGTCTTTAAAAGATGGAGATAAGTATAAACTGGAGTTGTGGAAAAGATTCATATAAAGGAGGTAATACTTAATACAATTTATATTAAGTAAGAGAGAAGAAGGTATTCCAGACAGAAGGAGCCACTTGGGTAAAAATATGGAAGGTGGGACTAAGTATACAGTGAGGAATATTGCTCTGTTTGGACAAGACTTCATATTTAGAAAAAGTAGAAAAGTATGGAGGCCAAAAACATCGATCTGTGTGGAATGAAGGACTAATCCAGATTTGATATAAGGTCTTGGATAGAGTATTAATAAAAGAAATGTGATAAATTTGTTTTTGAGAGTGAATTGATAGGTCTTAGTTTTGAATAGCAAGAGGTAAGGCTAGTGGTTAAGACAGTGGTTGAGTGGTAACCAATCCATGCAAAAAGAGTGAAAAGAAGAGTGAGATAGAAATAAATATGGCCAAAAAGGATATTTGGATTCTCTTCTCTTCTCCTCTTCCCCAGGGTAAATGAAGTGATGGGATAACTTGAGGAAGTTGAAGTTCTTTCAGGATGGGCTCAGTAAATACTGATTGATGGGACTGCTGATGATAAGCTAATAAATTAGAGTGGTCTAATGGGGAGCTTTGGACTATTTACACATTGAAGTCATTGGTTTCTCTGGGGTAGGCGTTCTGATTTTGACCTCTCTTAATGGCTCTGAGAAAAAACTGACTTTACCATTGAAGTTTTCTTGCTTTTATTTACAGTATCATTTGTAGGCTATTAGATACTTAGTTGTAATTCTAACAATCAGATTTTACTTGGTCTCTGTGTAAAACATTTATTGAACATTTGCAATTTAAAGAACCCTGACCTAAATGTTGTGGAAGGATACAAAGGAATTATAAAGCATATTCTTTTCTCTTAGACAATTTATTGTCCACTTCAAGAGGCAGAAATAAAAATGAAATCAATAAGCATTTATTAAGGCCTGGGTGTTAGGCACTGTGGATATATACAAAGACAAAAATATGAATTAAATCTCCCCACTCTTTTTTTTTTTTTTTTTTTTACGTTCTGTTGGAATTGAAGGCAGGGAGAAGAGAGAAAAATCACATACACATACTGGTATATACAGAGTAAAATATATGCAGAATAAATAAAGGTAATTAAACATAAGATATTGAGGGATGTTACAAACAGCATAGAATGTTGATAAACAAATCCTGTTCAAAGATAATATTTGAGCTGTGTCTTAAAAGTCACTAGATAATTCTGTGAGATAAAGGTGTAAAGGTGAGTAGGGAATGTGTCCTAGGCATGGGAATAACCAATTCAAGAATGGGAGATGGAATGTAATATTGGAAGAGCTGAAAGAAGTACAATTTGGCTTGATGAGAAAAGAGAAATAATGTATATAATGATACAGCAAACTATATATACTATATACATACTTTTGAAACATAGTGATTGTGGGAACCATGCAAGTCATTCTCAGTGTCAAATGATATGCTTCATAGGACAGGGAAGTGCACTTAAAGGGCCCTTAAAAATTTTTAAATGCTTTGTAAATCTCAGTTGATGGTCGCAGTTATTATTTCTCTGTATACAAGTTCACCATAAATGTCATCTGTGTTCTTCTTATATAAACCTTAGTTTTAAAAAATGCAAAATAAAATAGTCATTCTGTTTTCTGACTTCAGATATTCAAAGTTACTTCTGATGACAGTACTTTTTATGTTTATTCAGAGCTTGCTAACATGGAAGAGGACCCAAGATCTGCTGGAGTTGCTACCTTTGTCCTTCAGGAAGAATTTGATAGATATTCTGGCTATTGGTGGTGTCCAGAGGCTGAGCCAAGTAAGTGTATTAGATCTAAGTAAGTGTATTAAATAAATAAACCAGATAACAAAAAAATAATTTTAAGACTCATCTACCACAGTGCTATTTAGTACTATGCCCAAATTCTAAATCCTAAATAGTGATAGTAAAGATTTCAGAGTGATAAAAATCAGAATTAGCCTTCCCTATGCAAAATATTATTTAGATGAAATAGAATAAATTCCACTGCACTAAACTTTAAGTCATCATTTTCCAGTCATTTTATTAGGACAGTTTCATGTCATGAGAAAATTTTTATCATATTTCATTGTCCCTCTTGACACCTTGCTAGGGTTTATGTAAAAGACAATAATAGTCATAATAGAAAAAGAATTATGTACATATATATCTACAAATATGTACATATATACATATATATACACATATGTATGTATGGACATAAATGCAAATATGTAGAAATGAATTTGAGATAAAGGATTTGGATGAACAAATGATTGGATTGATCTGACTTAAATAGGTGTGAAGAAAGGCCTTCTGTCTCCTATGTCCTTGGGGAGTCATAAGTATATAGCTGACTTTAAAAAGGTTGGAGAATACTATTGTAATGGACTGTGCTTTTTTCTTGTCCTATTTATAAAATATTGCTTGAGATAAGTAGGCCATTAGCTGGAGTTCGGCAGTCTTTTTTGAAGTAAAGATTATTCACAGACTCTCAGAGTTTAAAGGGATCTTAGAGGTCATCTAGCCCAATCTATATAAACAGTAATCTTCTGTATACCATTCCTAAGAAGAGATCATTGAGCCTATGCTTGAAGATTTTCATTAAAGAAGAACCTGCTACTTCTTCCCTACACATCCATTGTGCTTTGGAATTGCTCAGATTGTAAGGAAGTTTTTCCTTCCATTGAGCCAAAATTTGTTTATTTGCAACTTTTATCTGTTGTTCCTAATCCTGTTTTATGAGACTAGTTAGCACTTGTTTAATCTCTCTTCCACATGGCAGTCTTTCAGAATTTTGAAGTCCATTTTTGTGACCATCTTAAGTAGTTTCTTCTAGATCCAAACACTTCCTGTTCCTTCAACTGATCCTTACATAGAATGATCACCATTCATCATTTCATGCTGATCATCTTCTGAATATATCTCATAAGTATCCTTCCTCAAATCTTGCCCTCAGAACTGAATGCAGTGCTTGAGAGATTCTTTGACTTATCCAGAGTACAGTGGGAGTATTGTCTGTCTCAATCTGGACACCATGCATTTATCATCATTGTCGTCGTCGTCGTCGTCATCATTATTGTTGTGAAGTCACAGATCACTTTAGTATATTTTTTTTTGATTGACATGCCACTGTTGACTCATATTAAACTGGCAGTCCATTTGTAGCTACATTTGTTATAGGATTTGATATTCATGAAAAAATTTTAACATGAAAAATTTTTGATAAAAAATTTAAATTTTAAAATTTTAAATGTATTTCAACAGTGTAAAAGAAAAACTCAACCCTAAGTACATCAGTAATGTTTATTCTTTGTTTACCTTGAAAATGTACATAATTATTTAAATTTTTTCAGAACAAACTCATACCACTATTTTAAAAAAACATTACATTTATCATATTGATAACATATCAGTAGTGACAGATTCATAAATAAAAATATTTTTATTGGTGTAGAAATAATATTAGAAGAATTTTTTGGTTTTTTAAATTATTCTGAATGTGAATATAATAAATTGCTTTTAAGCTCCCAATGGAGGAAAAATTCTTCGAATTCTATATGAAGAAAATGATGAATCAGAAGTGGAAATTATTCATGTTACATCCCCCATGTTAGAGACCAGAAGGACAGATTCCTTCAGATATCCCAAAACAGGTAAGGCCTCTTGCTGGCATTTATTTTTATATACAATTTCCCCTCTTATATCAGCCTTTTTAATTATCTGATCCTTCAATGATATCTTTTGTTACCAAATCTTTAGTAAAGATAAGTTTAGTTTACATTAGTAAATTTAGTACATGTTGAACTCATGAATAATTTTCAATTTTCTTACATTATTTTAGCATGTAATACTGTGTTTTCATACTGGTTGCTTTATTTCATATAAAATGCTGGATGAGCTAGTAGAAGCAGTTAAGAAGTGGAATTCTTGATTCTATTGTCTAGAAAACCTTTCATAGATGCTTACCAGCTACATGACTCTGGACAAGTCACTTCTGTTTGTCTGTTTCCTTATCTGTAAAATGAGAATAATAACAGCATCTACTTCCCAAGGTAGTTGTTGAAGCTAAAATGAAATAGTATTTGTAAAGCACTTTGCAAACCTTTAAGTACTATGTAAATGCCAGCTATTATCATCTCATCAAATTAGTACATTTGATCTGTTGTTTTACTTTTGTGTTATTTCAAGGTTTAAATTATAAAAATGGGTACACATTTGTTAACCCTTTTTTTTTTTGCAGCCATCAGAGTACTAATGTATAATGATGTCATGATGTTTTGCCCCAGAAAAGGCCTGATGTATATAATAGTGCCATTTTTTTTCAGTATTCATTGATAGCATTGACTGACACTAAAATGTACAGTGCATTGAACTGATACAGATATCTAGTTTGGGAAATATTGGTTATGTATAAATTTGGATGCAACTCATTATTAATGTCTTTTTGAAAAGGCACAGCAAATCCAAAAGTCACTTTTAAGATGTCAGAAGTAACGATTGATGCTGAAGGAAGGGTAAGTATTAAATTATAAGTTTCTTTTCTAAATTCATTTGACATTTGGTTGAATCCTATTGTGTTGGAAATCACATATGGAGACAAGTCTACTATCAAATAGTATAATGTTTTTAAGAGGGGGAAATAGAATATATGCATATAGGCCATTGGCTTTGGGATTCTAATGAGGGACTAAAACTCTTTTCCCTTTGTATAGTTTTAAAAAGACTTAATACTTAATACTGTTCTGGAAATAATGATTCTAAAAATAATCATTACATCATGTTTCTTGTTCTAAAAATAACCAGCCACTAGTTTGTCTTTCTATAATTTCTTTTCTTGGACAACAGAACATGAGTGGGACTATTGATGTTAATGCTTTTTCAGCAGTTTGGCATTTGACAAAAATATAAATATATCTTTATCAAAACTTAGCAGTTTTTCTTGAGTAGTTTCTAAAAATATAATCTTTTAGGTATAATTCTTGTGATTCCTTAGAACCTTCAGACTGAGTAATGTGGGCTAATGTATTAAATCTAATGAACAAATCTGTGGACTTTTTGAAGAACAGATCATTGTTTTAAACTTATTTAATTTCCTACTTTTCAAACTACAGGCAATTTTCATCTTAACAATGTGGAGATGTATAGAGAGAAATCATCATCACCTGCCATTACTACTCTGTCTTAGTTTTTTTCTTTTTTCCCTCCATAGAACTAATATAAGCTTTTAGCACATTATTTTCTGGATATTAGCTGGAGATTGTCCTTCTGCAGTTAGTAAAGCTATATATTGATATCTTAAGGATCTGTAATTTCATTGATATGTTGACCAATACAGATTGCAACCCCTCCATAATTTAGTAAGTAGAATTTCTAGGGCTGAAAATTTCTTCACCTACGAAGTTGGGGTGATGATCCACTCTGAAAGGAGCTGGTCCTTTGACAGGAGATATGTAGGCTGCTACTTGGCCAGAATTTGAAACCTTTCCAACTATCAGAGCTTGTGTTGTACTAACATAGGCTTTGAGAACCCACAACTTATCACTTTCACTATAAGAAGAGGAATCAAAAGAAAACTTTAATAGATGATTTAACACAGCAAATAGTAAAGAGCCCACATACTCTCTTGGTATGCTTGTGCTATCAGGAAAAAATGAATAAGGCCTTTCATTAGGTGAACTTGGATGCAATTCATTATTAATGTTTTTTTGAAAAAGCACAGCAAATCCAAAAGTCACTTTTAAGATGTCTCTGGTGAACTTGCAACATGGACAGGATATAGACAGGAAGCAGCTTTTAAGGAATGCACTCTTCATACTTGGAAGGAAAATTCAAATCTATAAGATCACAGGCCATTTGAATATAATAACAAATTCCCCTTGTACTTTTCATAACCTTTGGGTGAGATGTATGTGTTGTAAAATTATATTTTAGTTTAAAATACATCAGTATAATTTAATGAAAAAATAATTCACATATGCAGATGTTTGGTATAGATGTGGAAAAGACATTTTAGACTAGTGCTTCTTAACCTGCAATCCATGAACTTTAAAAAAAAAATTGTGTGTGTATCTTTTACCATTATCCCTCAATCTTAGTTGTTGTGTTTGTAAAATATAGCATGTTGTTTTCTAGTTACTAACTAGTTATCCATTATAATATATCAAAATAATTGATTTCTTTTTTGTAATTACATGTATTTTATGCATTTAAAAGCATTATTAAGAGGTCCACAAGCTTTACCAGAATGCCAAAGAGATCCACAGCATCAAAAAAAACAAAAAAAAGAAAAACCAAAAAAACCCTTTTGTTTTATTTTAGGTTTTTTTTTCTCAGGTTTGATCTTTTGATAGCCATAAAAGGCATTTTTCTGAATTACTAACAGATTAGTGCTAGGTCTGTTTACTGGTACCCTGCACATCACCACCTCCCCTTTCCTCCTTAGTTACTTAAGAATGAAATATATCATAGGAGATGATCACAATAGTTCTTCATGTTTATAGTGCTTTACAGTTTATAAAGTACTATCTTCATAATAACCCAGTGAGGTAAATAGTATAAATACTATTATCCTCATTTTACAGATGAGGAAACTGAGGTACAGAGAGATCAGATGACTTGTTAGTCATCCAACTAAATAAGTGTTGGAAACTGGACTCAATCTAGGACTACTGACTGAATCCAGTGCTCTTTCTATAATACTACTAATTAGTTGATGTTTCATTAGTTGATGATTCAGTCCTCTGTAACTTAATTGCTGTTGATTTTAACAGATTGCAGATGTGGCAGATAAGGAACTAGTCCAACCCTTTGAAGTTCTGTTTGAAGGAGTTGAATATATTGCCCGAGCTGGATGGACTCCAGAGGGAAAATAGTGCGTATGTTAAATTACCTAATCTTCACATCAGGTTTAGAATCAATAGCGTTAGAAATATCTGTAGTTGTAGATTTGTTGTTCACTGTGAATATGCTTTTATATTTGGACAAATACAAATATTTATGAAATATTAATGTAATAAAAAGACTTGAGTTGACTTATTGATTAGAAAACAGAATAGAAATATGCTACATTTTAATTCTATTACAACCTTAAACACTGTTTACTTGGATTAAATTTACTATTTGCAGAATATTTGTCATAATACAAAAACTTGAGTTGATTTATTGATTGGAAAGGAGAATAAAAATATACTGCATTTTAATTCTATTACAACCTTGTTTACTTGGATTAAATTTACTAAATGTGAATTTGAAACCATTTTCTCAAGATAATTTTTAGGCATTCACTTTTAATGAATAATTTATAGTTATACATATAAGTATTTTAAATTAATATAAAGGCAAACTTTACATCTAAATTATGAGATAGGCACTATATGCAGACAGAAAAATAATTTGCAAGGTTACTTGTGATTTGGGGAATTTAGGGAAAAATACTTTTAGAATATTATTAATTTTCTTAATTTAAGAAAATATATCTTATTTTTGATTAGCATATTAAATCAACAAGTTCTATAATTCTCTTTTCACTTTGCCACTAAAAACATTTTCTCAATTTCTGGCAACTGATTTGTGAATTAATATTATATTCTTAAAACTATGAAATTATTTTCTAATCAGTTTATCATTTTTCACATAAATAGTGCTTGGTCCATCCTACTAGATCGTTCCCAAACCCGCCTACAGATAGTGTTAATATCCCCTGCATTATTTATCCCAGTAGAAGATGATGCAATGGAACGACAGAAACTAATAGATTCAGTGCCTGATTCTGTGACACCACTCATTATTTATGAAGAAACAACAGACATCTGGATAAATGTAAGGCTTATTTCTAGAGTATTTGGTTAAATATTTCTGTATTATGGCAATGAATATGATTTTCATATAGTGAACTGTCATAATGGATTTGAAGGAAAAAAATGAAAATGAATTATCATTTCAGAAGCTCTTTAGTTTTCTCTTACTTGATTGCCTCAGGAAAAGTTTGTCATAGGTCTCCACGTGTAAAACTTTCAGTTTTCTTTAATTTAAGAAATTTCTTCCTTTTCTAGAAAGTAAGAATTTCTCATTTAAAATAAACTTTCACTTTTAGTAGCTGTAGATTAAAACACTAAACCATACTGTATTATTCTTTGGTATAATACGAATATTAAGAGCAGAATTCTAGAATTAAAGAGTTTTGTAGATAGAAAGCTGATGCCATTGAAATGGTATCTCTCTGGTTGCTTATTTACAATTGTTCCTGGAAACATCAGGTATTGGTATACAGTTACAGGCTCTCTAGCAGAGTCAACTATGCTGAAATGACCTTAAGAGAATATTCTTTCAAGCTCTGTACTGTGTTTTTTCAAGATGAGAATACAATAGTAAGGACAGTACCTGCATAAATTTAGGTTTTTAAAAAAAATTTTAATTATCCCAGAAGTAATAAACAAAAGATTTATTCATTTTATATGCATATATATTTTAAAATAAATTTAAAATGGAATTTTAAAATGATGAATTTTAAAAGAATTTTAGATTGTTTTCTGAATTTATTAGTTTTTAGCATTTACTTTTATAATTGATCATTTTTTGATTTTCATTTTTTCTCTCGTTCATCCTCTAATCCCTCCTCAAGAAAGCAATCAATCTGATAAAAGATATATATATGTATACATGTATACATATATATATATATACACACAATCATATTAAACATATTTCCACATTAGTTATATTGTAAAAGAAGAATCAGAGCAAAAGGGAAAAACCACAAGAAAAAGAAAGTGAAAATAATACACTTCAATTTGCATTCAGACTTTAGCATTCTTTCTTTAAATATAGATTGCATTTTCCATCATGATTCTTTAAAAAGGAATTTTTAAGGTGAATTTAAAAATGAAATTATGTAGATCCTCTATTTGATGTAGTTTCAGTCTCTTGATGTTTTAATTTCTTCATCTGTAAATTATGGATGTTGAACTAGATGACTCCAAGGTGCTTTCTAACTTTGTATCTGTGATGCAATGATTCTCCATTATCCAAATAATTGTAGTGATATCAGAAACTGTTTTATCATATTTAAGTATTTTGTTTCATCTGAGATGAAAGTTCCTTTTATCCTCAGCAAATATCTTCTGAGTAAAAAGAAAATTAAAGTCTCTTCTCACTATTTCTCAAATAAATGTACATAAAAAAAAATGACCTCTGTTAATATATTAGAGTAGTATAGGTGTGGTAGAACCAAATGAAGTTTGTGTTTTTCTCCTATCTAGAACTATAAATTGATCTCAAAATAGGTAAAAAATCTGTCAAGATGAAATTTGAAAGCCATAGTCAAATGCTATATGTAATTAGAATATATATTTTGGAGTTAATTTTTTATACTTGAAGATATATTAATAGTTATTTTGTTTTATTTAGTATTTTGAATGTAGAAAGATGTTTTAAGTGGTATATATAGTAAATTCAACTTTTTATTTCACAGATCCATGATATCTTTTATGTTTTTCCCCAAAGTCATGAAGATGAAATAGAGTTTATTTTTGCTTCAGAATGCAAAACAGGTTTCCGACATCTATATAAAATCACATCCATTTTAAAGGAGAGCAAGTATAAACGATCTAATGGAGGACTACCTGCTCCAAGTAAGGACTCTGATTTTTGAGAGGATACAATGTGTTTTTACAAGATATATAGTGATCCCTCCTAGCTGTGTGGCCCTGGGCAAGTTAACCCCAATTGTCTCAGAAAAAGAAAAACAAAGATATATAATGATCCCAATACTTGCCATGTTTAATTTCTTTTACTTAGAATTTTAGAAGTATATTCTCCCCTCTCTCGTTTGGTGGTAAACTATATAGAAATCTCACAAATGGGAAGCAACATGATGTAGTGGAGTCAGGAGACTTAGTTTATTATGATTCTGCTCATGAGTCACTGTAATTTTGGGCTAATTATTTAACTTTCCTAGGCCTCAGTTTTCATCTATTTAAAATAGTAATAATATCTTCCCTGAGTGCCTAATATATTATCATGAGGTTCAAATAAGATTTTGATCAAAGCACTTTGGGGAAAAATACAAAGCACAATATGGTATATTACTATAGATGACAAAGCAGCATTTAGAATCTGTGCAAGTCTTCCATACTTTATTATTGTAGCTTATTTTCAGTTGATATAATCATGAAATATTTATTATGATGCCCACAATAAAAATAATGAACCATTAGATGTAATTTGTCTTACTGTTAAGTGAAAGATAATGTCCAAGAAATATGGAGACTGTTAAAACAAGAAATAGAGAACTGTGATTAGACCATTAAGAGTTATGAAAGAATTATACCTATCTTCTTCCTAACTTTTCTTCTTCCCCTTGAAAATAAAGATTTACCCTGAAAGAATCACTAGAAACTTTTTCAAACTTTTAAAGCAGAAATCATCCCAAACAGCTATATAAATTGTTCCCAATGATAGAATATGGCTCTGATACCCAAATTGGACAAATAAAAAAAAAATAGCCATTCTAATAATAATAATAACTAAAACAACCATTTTATTAAAGTCTATTAAGAATTTTAAGATCTTCAATATACTTTTCTTCATAACAGCTATGTGAATTAGATAATGGAAAAATTTTCCCATTTTTTATTTGCTTTTTGATTTGAATTTGTGATTTCATCAGTACAAGAAATTTCTGGTGAGAAAATTTACTCCCCAGCAATGTAGATTGGCAGCTACTCTGCAACTTGTAGTCTTGGAGAGTTACTGTGACTTGCCTAAGGTTACCCCGTCATTAGGTATCAAGAAACATCACTTTAATCGAGGTCACCCTGACCCTATTTCTCTCTTTTATATCATACTAATTTGTTGCCCACTTTATAGATGAATATATTCAAATCTGAAAATTTAAGTGTTTTGTCAACTAAATGTTGTTTTGAATTGAACAGTATTTTTTCTATTGCATTATTCTGTCTTCATGATGAATTTTACTCAGGAATATTTACTTTACTTTAAGACAATAGCAACTAGAATTAAATATGTGATTTGATTGGGTATTCCCTCCATGGATGTAAATCACAACCATTCTTTCTCTTATTGAATGGTGTTCTGAGTTGTTATAGTTGAATTATTCTTTATCCTTTTCCCCAAACTTTTATGAGCCTTTTCAAACTTAGCTAGTCTTATTCTTAAGACATGCATTCTTTTGTCAAGTCTATATTCAAAGTTTATCCAGGTTTATAGGACCTACCAAAGTTTATTCTTTCATGGTAATAACTTTTATAACACTGGGACATCCCCACATTACACTTAACCTTAGACCTTCCATTCAAGGTCACTGTGGTGCCACCTTCCTCATGAAGCTTTTCATGACCATTTTTCCCTTGCATCTCCTTGTCTTCCCTTCAGTAGATCTCTCCTTCCAACTTCTCTCTGTTTCTCTTGTACCATTACTCTTGGCATACATGTTCTTCCCCCATTGTGTTGTAAATGTCTTGAGTCAAATCTGTCTTTTTCTGTTATATTTTATATTTGTCTATTATGTATGCTTGTGTATATATAAAAACATGTGTGTATAAATATGTTTTCTCCTTACAGTAGAATCTAGGTTCTTTTATGGCAGTTGTAATGCTTTTTGTATCCCTACACCTGGTATAGAATTTTATACTTAGTACTTAATTAGTTTTTGTTGAATTGAATATTTTGTATTATAGATGTGAACATTTTATCTGCCCTTCTAGATTGAAGTTCCATAAAAACAGAATTCTTATTTTATTTTTCTCTATATTTTCCCAATGAACCTAGCACAGTGCCTTCTGCATAGTAACTTTTCAGTAAACATTATTTGAGATGAATTTTAGACTCATATAACATATTAGAAAAAAATAACCTAATCTTCCACGTGTGTGTGTGTGGGGGGATTAAGATTATATAATTATTCCTGCAAATACCAAAAGGGCTGTCAGAAAAATTCAGCTCTGCCTGAGACTATGGATTCAGTGAAATAGTCATCAATAAAAATGTACTTCATTAGGTACAAATTATTAATGCATCCACACTTTCTTACTCATTCTATGTCTTGATTATATATGTTTTTTTTTAAGGTAGGCCTAGAGGCTTTCTTGATATAAAAGGTTTGAAGCCAGAATTAACATTGTTACATACTTAATGGAAAAAGAATAAAAGTTAGGCCTGTTGTAAGGAAATGCACCTGCACTCTCTGATGCTGGGGAGGCAGTATAGATCTCTTCAGTTTGGGAATTCTAAGCTTCAGTAAGGCTAAATCTGCCAGTTGGGTGTCTATACTAAGTCCATCACCTATATGGGGAGCCACTTAAGAATAAAGACTATCTGGCCTAAGGAGGGGCAAACTGATGAAGGTCAGCAAGATGAAACAGGTTAAAGTTTTCATGTTGATTAATATTGGGATCCGCACTTTCAGTCACAGCAAGTTATATGGAGCTCTAAAAGATAAATATGAATTTATATTTTTTCCTAGAGGCAGTAGAAAATTACTGGAGTTGGTTGAATAGGGTAATCACATGGTCAGATCTGCACTTAAGGAAAATTACTTTGACAGCAGGATGTAAGAAAGACTGCATTGCATATAGTCTAAGTCAGGAAAATGAATTGGGAGACTATTCCAATAATAATTTAGTCAAGAGATGATGAAGTCTTCTTTTTTTTTAATAAAGCTTTTTATTTACAAAACATATGAGTGACCTTTCAACATTGACCTTTGCAAAAAAACTTTTTTTCCCAAGCTTTTCCTTTCCTTCCCCCCCACCCCCCACCCCTAGATGACAGGTAATCTAATACATGCTAGATAGGATAAATCATATAACAAATACAATACATGTATACATATCTATACAGTTATCTTACTGTACAAGAAACATCAGATCTAGAAAGAGAAGAAGAAAAAAAACAACCTAAGAAGGAAAACAAAATGCATGGAAATATTCACAGAAAGCGTTAAAATGCTGTGTGGTGGTTCACTCTCAGTTCCCACAGGCCTCTCTCTGGATGTATATGACTATCTTCAGAGATGATGAAGTCTTAAACTAAGATGGTAGCTGTGGGAGTGGAGAAAAAGAATGGAACATAATTGTTGTGAAAGCAGAAGCCCCAAGATTTGGCAACTTGACTGCATATATAGTGAGGGAGAAGGAGGAATCAAGGATAAGGCTAAGGTAATGAACCGAGAAATTAGAAGGGCAGTGACTCCTTTAACAGAAGTAGAAAAGTTTAGAAGAGAGGAGAGTTTGGGGGGAAAGGTAATTCTGTTTTGGATAGGTTGAGTTTAAAATATTCATTTTGAAATACTTAATAGTCATTTAATGATATAGAACTGAAGCACAAGGGGCTATAGACTATTTTTTTCAAGAGAAAAGGAGATTCTAGCATGAAGGAGAATAGGGAAAAGCTTCTTAAAGAAGGTGGGATTTTAGCTGGGACTTAAAAGGTTGTCAGAAGGTACAGATAAGAAGCCAGAAAGTTCCAGGCCTGAGAGACAGCTAGTGAAAATGCACAGTCAGGAGATGGAGAATCATATCAAGTTGTTTTTTTTTTTCAATTTATCCAATAGATATCTTATTTATTTATACATAGTGTATATATATATGTGCATATATATATATGTATATATATATATATATATGTATAATCTCCCCATTAGACTGGCAGTTCTTTGAAAGGAGAGACTGTTTTTTGCCTTTCTTAATATCCCTAGCACTTAGCATAGTACCAGACACATAGTAGATGCTTAATAAATGCTTGTTGATTTATTTAACAGCCATTTTAGAGCCAAAAGATGAAATGTCAATTTTGTAATGTTAGTAGTGTCTTTGAAGGGTAGTAATGTGTAAAATAATTTGGAAAAGTATGTTTAAATATTTTAAGTAAATATAACACTAAAAGGCAGCAAAAGTCAAAATGCAATCAATAGTATTGGAACCAGATTATTAAAGATAAAGCATACATTCTTTTCTACTCATCAGCAAACTACAAAAGTGTAGAGGGCACTCTACTCTGGGCAAAGGCAGTGACTATGAGTTGCTCTGTTAGTTTGCTTTTCTTAACTGTGCTGGGGGAATATACTTAATAGGAGGTTTGTTTGGGTCTTTGTGGGAAATTGTCCCTTGTATTAAAAATGCATCAATAAAATACATAAATGAGTAGGTCACATCCACATTGTTTCATATTTTTGAATAACCAGGTTAGTTGTTTACATTTTTTGAAAGAGAAAATTGATAAGTCACTGAAGATTTTTGAGCAAAGAAGTGACATGATTAGACAGACGTTTTTTAGAATTGAGTTTCTTAACCTGTGGTCTGTACACTTGGTTTATAAAAATATTTTGACAACTGGTATTTCAGTATTTTCAATCCCATATTTTATTTCATTCATTTAAAAACATCATTTTGAAAAAAAGGGTTCATAGGCTTTATCATCTTGCCAAAGAAAACAGCTTTAGAAGATGTTATTTTGGCACCTGTGGACAGTGTATTAGAGGAGGAAAAACTAGAGTCAGGGAAACCAGTTAGGAGGCTATTAAAATAGTTAAGATGAGAGGTAGTAAAGACCTGAACTAGGATTGTAGTTGTGTAGCTAGAGAGAATAGGAATGATTCAAAAGGTTTTGTAGAAGTAGAACTGATAATATACTTGAAAAAAATAAGGATATTTGGAGGAGGGTAGAGTTTAAGGGGAGCATTATGAGTTTGTTTAATTTGAGTTGCTTATAGTTCATTTCTAAAGAAATTTCCAGCAATCTACATAGGTCATAGTTCATAGAGAGATTAGGGTTAGTTTGTTGAGCCCTAGTAGTCTTTTGCAAGGAGATAATTGAAAACATGGAAGCTGCTAAGATCACTATCGAAGATTGTTGAGTTGAAAAACTCAAAACTGAGTTTTCCATACAAGGATTGGTTATATAGATCAGAATAAAACCAGGATAGGCAGATCAGCATCTTAGACTCTGGAGGGAGAAGAGAATGTTTAGGAAAAAAGACTTGTTGATAGCATCAAAACCAAAATGCCAAGGGTGGGGCAGAAAAGGGATATGAAGATTGAAAAAGATCTGTATGTTTAGTGATTGAAAGATCATTGATAACCTTTGAAAGAGCAATTTCATAGAGTGATAGTCATAAATAAACAGGATTGCAAGGAAAGATTGAGAATAGCTTTCTCAGAATTTGGAACGAAGGAAAGAGTGATATAGGACTAAATTTGAGGATCAAATAAAGGATTTTTTTTAATAGGGAAGGGGAAAGGAATAAGCATTTCTGTACATTGTTTTAAAGGTTTTACACATCTTTTATTAAGAAAAATTATGGAAGTGGAATAGGTGTGATGATGATGTTAAAGATATGACCATCCTTGAGAACGACTAAGGTAGAATGGAAATGAAGGTCTGAGAAGTGGTATAAAAAAAGTATATTTTTAGGACCAGTAGTTAATGTTTATAGACTATTTGAAAACTGTGATTCTTAGTTCTCCATTTCCTTCTAGTTTTTTTTCTTTTACTGCAGAAATGAAAGGCAGTTCATATAGAACTGAAGACCATTTTATATTTTTTCTAATTTTAAGGGTTACTACGGCCAAGGAATTTATTTAGTGAACAGCATATTGGCAGTTGTACAGCCTCTTTGTACTTTACTTAGATTAGTCCTCAGACTCAGATAGCTAAGATCTTGTTGCTGGTACAATACTCAAGTCTTTCCAGTGTAGTAAAACCTGCTGAAGCTTGTATTCACTGGCATCTCACTAGAGATCTCAGGGTTACCTGCACACAACAGTGAGGCAAGGAAGGTATTATGAAGATATAAATTCCAAGACATAATTAATATCACTAATTGAAACTACACACATAAATATGGAAAGGAAGGAAGGCAATTAGTTCAAAGGGAATCATAAATAGATCATCTAAATGGTTTTTATTAATGGCCAGGGTTTGATACATCATAGTTGAATTTGGTTGTAATTTATTAGTAATGCTCATTCTTTTTAAAAGATTTTTTGAAGTGTTCAGATTCACATTTTCTCCCTTTTACTCCCTTCCCCTAGACCCCAGTTAAGAAAGTATCAAAAATAAAACCCCTGTTACAAATATGTATAATCAAACAAAAAACAAATTCCCACATTAGCTATGAACAACAACAAAAAGTCACAGCACATACTCTCATTTC
Organism: Myrmecobius fasciatus; assembly: GCA_023553655.1. Classification (NCBI taxonomy): domain Eukaryota; kingdom Metazoa; phylum Chordata; class Mammalia; order Dasyuromorphia; family Myrmecobiidae; genus Myrmecobius; species Myrmecobius fasciatus. The sequence goes on from JAJPUD010004673.1 coordinate 29,437, forward strand.
ATCATCTCTCAATTTGGAGATTGGTACCATGTTTCAGCTTGAGTTCTTCAGAGTTACAATTGGTAAGAGAGATTGTGTCTTTTGAAGTTGTTTGTCTTTATAGTATTACTGTTATATAAGCTATTCTTCTTGGTTCTACTTATTTCACTCTGCGTAAGTTCATATAAATCTTTCCATGTTTCTCTGAAACCATCCCCTTCATCATTTCTTATAGCATAATAGTAATCCATCGTATAATATACCATAACTCATTCCAGCCATTCTCCAGTTTATAGATACTCCTTCTAGTTCTGTCACCAGAAAGAGCCGTGATATCTAATTTGGTACATATGGACCCTTTTTTCTTCTTTCTTTATTATCTTTGAGGTATAAGTCTAGGAGTGATAATGTTAAGTGTGTATATGCACAGTTTAGTAATTTGGGGGGCAGAGTTCCAAATTGCTTTCTTGACCAGCTTATATAGCTCCACCAATAGTGTATCAATCACTTTTCTTTTTTTATAAACTTTGACAATGTGAGAGTATTAAGGTAGAATCTCAGAATTGTTCTAATTTGTATTTTTCTATTTGTAAAATTATATCAATTTCTTTGTATGACATTCATTTTATTGTATTCATTTTGCTATATTTTTATGGGCAATTTTCAGAGGAAGAGACCCAAACTATATAGTTTGAATCTCTTCCTTATACCATGGATTTTTTCCTCTGAAAATTACCTATTCATATCTGTTTACTATCTATCAATTGGAGAATGATTCTTATTCTTAAAATTTTGAATCAGTTCCCTATATATCTGAAAAATTAGACCATCATCAAAAATGTATTGAAGATTTATGCCCCCTTTACCTACTTCTCTTTTAATTTTCACTGGATCGAATTTCCTGGGCAAAATCTTTTTTTTATTAAAGCTTTTTATTTGCAAAACATATGCATAGGTAATTTTTCAACATTGATCCTTGCAAAGCTTTCTGTTACAAATTTTTCCCTCCCACCCCTCCCCTAGATGGGGCAAAATCTTTTTAACTTTATGGAATTGAAATTATTCATTTTACCTTCTTTGATTTTTTTTTGTATCTCTTCTTTATGAATTCTTTCCATATCTATATTTCTTTCCATTTTTTATGTTTTTATTAAAACTTTTTTATTTGCAAAACATATGTATGGGTAATTCTTCAACATTGACCCTTACAAAACTTTCTGTTACAAATTTTTCCCCCCTAGTCCCCACCCCTCCCCTAGATGGCAGGAAATCCACTACATGTTAATTATGTTAAAATACTTGACAAATCGAATATATGTATACATATTTCCACACTTATCATTGTTGTGCAAGAAAAATCGTATCTACAAGAAAAAAAAATCAGAGAAAGGAAACACAATGCAAGCAAACATCAATAGAGAGCATGGAAATGTTATGTTGTGGTCCACATTTTATATCCCTCTCTCTGGGTGTATATGGCTTTCTTCACTGAACAATTGGAACTGGTTTGAAACATTTTGTTGTTGAAGAGAGCCATGTCCATCAGAATTTATTATTGTATAGTCTTGTTGTTGCCGTGTATAATGATCTCCTGGTTCTGCTCACTTCGCTCAGCATCAATTCATGCAAGTCTCTCCAGGCCTCTCTGAAATCATCCTGCTGGTCGTTTCTCATAGAGCAATAATATTCCATAACATTCATATACCATAATTTGTTCAGCCATTCTCCAGTTTACCATCTATAAATATTTAACTGCTGTTACTTACCTCCCAGAATTGTTGTGAGAATCAAATGAGATATTATTTGTAAAGTGCTTGGCACAGTTCCTGGCACATAGTAGGCATTATATAGATAATAACTGTTGTTGTTATTATTATTATTGGTTTAAGATGTCACCTTTTATGTCTAAATCACATACACATTTGGAACTTATCTTGGATTATAGTGTGAGATGTTAGTCCATGCCTCTTTTCTACCAGACTGCTTTCAGGTTTTCTCAACAGTTTTTGTAGAATAGGAATTCTTGCCTCAATAACTGGGAATCTTTGTGTTTATCAAACATTAGACTACTATGCTAGTTTGTTTTCTGTATATTGTATACTTAATAACATATTCCCCTGATCAACCCCTCTATTTCTCAACCAGCATCTTATTATTTTGATAATTACATTTTTATAGTATAGTTTGACATCTGGCATTACTGGCTCCCTTTCTTTCCTCCTTTTTTCCTCCACTAATTCCCTTGACTTCCTTGTTCTTTTTCTCTTCCAGATGAATTTTTGTTATTATTTTTCTAGTTCTATAAAAGAATTCTTTGGTGATTTAATTAGTATAGCTAAATAGGTAAATTTCTTTAGATAGATTCTTTCATTTTTATTTTTTTGGCTCAGCCAACCCATTAGCACTCAATTTCCAATTCAGAAAAAGCATAATTTAGGGCAATTTTATGAGGGGTATAGTTCTAGAATAATATTAATTTTCATATTAACCATGTATTTATTTTAAGGTGATTTCAAATGCCCCATCAAGGAAGAAGTAGCAATTACAAGTGGTGAATGGGAAGTGCTTGGCCGACATGGATCAAATGTAAGTTCTTTTGATTTGGTCAACATCTATTATGTCATATTATAAAATGAATATACAAATTAAGATTATTCCTAGTCTTAGATAAAATGTTATGTAGAACTTGGATGGGAAAGAGAAACCGAAATTTACCTTTTATTTAAATGAGTCTTTAAAAGATTTAGTAAGTATTAACAATTCATTATCTGTTCTTCATAGTATTTTGAATTTTACTTTGTCACACTTCTAATTACAATATTGCAATACTGCTTGAATATTTTGAAACAGGAATTATCCAAAGGATTACTGGCTTCATAGGATCCTGGAGAGCTATCCCATTATTAATACCTAACATATATAGTTGACTTGATGTATGCTGCTAGCATTTAGCAGGACTGAATGTGACTGCCACAAATTGATGTGGGACTTATTAGAGGATTATGTGTACTAGCTACTGTAAAAGCTGCCTTTTAGTCTTCTAAGGTGAATATAGAAGTAGAATGAAGAATAGGAGCAAGATTTGTTTATGTGGATAAAGAATCATAAACATTAGGTGGCACAGTGGATAAAGTACCAGCTCTGAAGTCAGGAGGACCTGAGTTCAAATTTGGCCTTAGACACTTAACACTTCCTAGCTGTGTGACCCTGGGCAAGTCACTTAACCCCAATTGCCTTAGCCAAAAAAAAAAAAAAAAAAAGAAGAATCATCATAAACAGTGGGATGGGGAATAGTTTAAACTTTAATTCCCATTTAAAGTCTAATATTCTCTGATGTGTTCACAGTGTACTTTTTTTAAAAATCTGTTCAGAGACTCATTGCCTTTTTTACGTGGAATTCTAGAGCTGGCAAGGAAAATAACAAACAGTAGAATATATTTGATTGTTTTGTGATAAAAAAGAGTAATCCAATTCTTGTTCTATCAAAGGAATTGCCAAAAACTATTCATGCAGTTCTAAAGATTAGCCTTGGGTTGTCAATAATGCCACCTGGATAATTAGTGCATCATTCTATCACTTAGCATTCTACATTCCATTTTTCTCTCTATTTTCTCCTTTTTTCTTTCTCCATACAGACACACACACACACACACACACACACATATATATGTATAAGACCTAAAACTATCATAGCATTACCTTAACTGGTAACACTCAAGATCCAGCTTCTTGTTCCCATCCAAAGTTTCTGTTGCTTTAGGATCATAGATCTAGAGCTAAAAAGATTCTCGGGGAACATTTAACCTGAACCCTCATTTTACAGATGAAGAAACTGAGCCATAAGGAGATTAAATAATTTGTCCAAGGTCATACCAGATAATAAATGTCAGAGGCAAGATCTGGAAACAGTTCCTCTGACTCCAAAGCTCACTGTACCATGCTGTCATTGAGGGAACTGGTAGTTAAACTTTGAGATTTTTTTATTTAAATCACCAATTTGGATTTCTGGAAGGAAGAATAATAATAATTTACATTTACATAAACTTTTATAATTTTTATAAAACACTTTCTTCACAACAATCATAGAAGGTACTTAGTGGAAGTGTTATTCCTATTTTACAGCGAAGAAACTAAGACTCAGAAATGTTAAATGATAATCTTATGATTCATAAATGAAAGAGACTGAGACTTGCATCCAGTTCATCACACTCCAAAGTTACACCTTTCCATTCTGTCATGCTGCTTTTTCTGCATGTGGGAAGGGAATTGACTAATCATGTTCAATTTTGAACAGTCTGGCTCCCAGCTGCTATTTGAAGAGTGTCTCTGTGAAGAACAACAAGCCCTAACATTTTACAGGGATTAGCATAAATCTAAGAAGTTCCTTGTGTCTGTGTCCTGTCCTAACCCACTATCTTCTTCCATGTACATTCTTATATATCCATATTATCTGGTACAGCTTATTCATTTTTAACAGCATTCATCAAAAATTCTTTAATAGTAGAAAATACTTATCTTTTAAGAATGAGACATTTTTAAAATTCAAATTTTAAAGATATGATTAGGCTATTTGAAAACATAGTTTTGAGTTTTAGCAAATAATTCATAAATTGTTATTTTTAGGAAATTTACTAAGAATGTCTAATTTCTGCTACTGTGAGATTTTGAGCAAAACCTTTTTCTTATACCTTCTTTCACTTATTTACAAGCTACACTCTGGTTGTAAGTATGACTGAATTCAGATGCTCCAAGAGAATTTGAAATAATATATTTAAATATGTGGATGTAATAACAGAGACAGGTTCTGTGTACTAGTTAGAAAGGGCCAATGTTTGATGACTTGGGTTCAATTATTATCTATGATACTTCCCAGCAGAGTGACTTTCAACTAGTCATAGCCTTTCTGTCCCCCAGGAACTCTCAAAGGTTGTAAATTGTAGATGAGACACCAGTCTACTTTGCTAAAGAATATTTCCACTAAAGTTAAAATTGCAGATCTGAATGCATAATGGGGTAGAACAGTCCTAACTAGCTAGGAAATGCAATGTGATAAAATTTTTTTAGGATATTGAGGAAAACACCACATGTAAGGCCAACTCTTTGTCAATACCTGAAAACATCAGTACCCACCAATAAAGTGCGAAAAACAACTCAAATAAGAATGAACTTTGAATAAAGTAATTGCTACAGAAAAAAAAAGAAAAAAATTTAAATTTTAAATTTTAAAAAATGTTTAAAAAAGAAAAAAAATGTAGCAGAGGACTATAATGTCTTGTTCTCCAATCCATCTTCATTTAGTCCTTAGCACACCATCCTGTACTACCTCCCACTCTGTATTTTGTCCTTACACCAAGGACTTTCCATGGTGAGCCACATTTAAAAAAACAAAAACAAACCAACAAAACAAACAAACAGGTTTAATGGGATTAACAAGATCTTTTGCTACCTCTCACATTTTCCCCTCATCATCTATTCACCTGGATTTCGCCACTCAGCCTGCTAAATTTCACAAGGTCACCAATGCCCAGTGGTCTGGGTAAAAGAGAATGCAAGAACTGCTCTGATATTAGAGGAACAGAAGAAAGGGGGAGTTTGCCAAAAACTCTAAATGGGAGATGAGGTAGAGTCCAAACTTCCCTGGCAGCATTAAAATAAAAAAGGTACTAATTAATCTAACAACAACAAACAAAAAAGAAAAAAGAAAAGAAGTTTCTACAAGAAAATCCCCAAACAAGAGAGACTGAGAAATGCACAAAGAAAAACTCTTGATAAAATAAATTAACATGGTGCTTTAGAATAATGCTTCTATTTGACTGGCAGCAAAGTGTCACTGTGACTAGAGCACTCTGGACTACAGTCAGTAGACCTCAGTTCAATGACCTGATAAATTTACTAATTGTAAATTAGTCTCTTAACCCTGTTCTATTGCAGTAGGCATTTTCTCTCATCCTCACAACCTCTCAGATCTCTCCAAAATTAGAATAATGCCCAAGACATAGTCATTTTGGCTATCTCTATGGTCTGGAACACCAGGAAACCAAATGAAGTGACAATAGTCAAAAGGAGAGTCAGAAAATGAATGATAGGGTACTTAAAGAGAAAAAATGATTGAAATTACCAAATATCTCAGGAGAAAACTTAAAGAACTTGAACATAAGCAAATATATCATCTGGCAAGATATGAAATAACAGAAGGGAATGTGGTCTTCAGATCAGATAAAAGAATCCAGCCTTACATGAACTAATGCAAAGTGAAGTGTGCAGAACCAGAAGAGCATTGTAAGTAGTAGCAGTAGCATTGTACGATGATCAAGTGTAAATGACAACTATTCTCAGCAATATGATGATCCAAAAAAAAAAAAAAAAAAATTCGAAGGACTTAAGATGAAAAATGCTATAAACCTCCTGAGAGAGAATTGATAAGAGTCTGAATGCAGATCAAATCATATTATTTTTTACTTTTTTTGTCTCTGTTTTGTCTGTGTTCTCTTTCTTAACATGACCAATATGGAACTTTGTTTTGCATGGTTACACATGTAAAACCTAAATCAAATTGCATACCATCTCAGGGAAGGAAGAGGGAAGGGAGTGAAGGAGAGAATTTGGGACACAAAATTTTAAAAAATGAATCTTAAAAATAGTTTTACTTACAGTTGCAAAAAAAATTTTTTTAAGTCCAGATATTTATGAGTAAATGTCAAAAGACAAAGGAAAAAACTGATAGAAATTATTTTTGGAAAAATGTACAATTTGAAGGAAAAAACAGCAAAGGGGATTTTTTTACTTGAATGTTTATTAAGAAAAAAAGAGGAGAGAAATTAAATAACAAGATGAAAGCAAGGAAAAAGAATTAATAAGCAAGACTCAAACTAGGGAAAGGGATAACAGGGGCAGGGCAGGAGGAGAAGGAATGAAGGTGAAAGTATTGAGAATGAGAGAAGAGAGACAGTGGGAATAGGGTTGAATTAAAATATATTTAGCTAAAATGATTGAAGAGACATAGTACTGTATTAACAGAGGAAGAAAGAGAAAAATCTTAATTTGGAGGAAAAATGTATTATTCCAAATGGAAGAAAATATAAAACCTAACTCATAACTTTAAATGTGAATGGCTAAACAATCTAATAAGACAAAAAAGTGTCAGATTAGATAAGAAAACAATGCCTCACAATCTCTTACTTCAGGAAACACATTTTTAAAAAATTAAAATAACTTTTTATTTTTCAGAATAACATTTTGAAATTCATCTTTGCAAAAGAGTCAGATTTTTCTCCTTCCCTCCCCATTTTCCCCCTCCCCTAGACAGCAAGCAATCCAGTATAGGTTAAGCATGTACAATTCATGAAACACATTTTTAAAACAAAAGCATATAATAATAAAAATGAGGAGCTGGGGGAAAAAATTTCCATCAGATGAATCCAAAAAAAGCAGCAGTTGTAATTGTGCTATCAGACAAAGCAAAAACATTCAAAACATTTTTTAAAAAGAGAGATAAACAAGAAAATTATGATGAAAGGAAACATCTACAACAAACCAGAATCAGTATTAAATTTAAATGCTCTAAAATGCCTTAGCATCTAAGTAAATAAAAGAAAAAAATTAATTGAAATACAAGAGAATAGGAACTAATAACAATAGTAACAGATTTTAGTGTATCATTAGTTTTACTTAGTTTTACTTTTTTTCTTAGTCTAACAAGAAAACCGAAGGGAAAATGTAGAACTGAACAAAATATTGGAGAAAACACAGCTGAAAGACTTATTCTGTCTTCTAAATGCACCTGCTAAAAACCACATATATATACATACACACATGCAGATGTAATTTTTTAGCACAACGTGGAACTTTTTCAAAAACTGACCATGTATTAAGACACTATGTAAAAAGACCAAAATTGTAAATATATCCTTTGTAGATCATAAAGTAACTTCCTATGTTCCTATGGCACAAACAAAAAACACTTTTTAGTAAAATATGAATAATTAGTGGGTCAAAGAACAAATCATAGAAACAATAAATGTATGAAAGAAAATTATAATTATAAAATAACAAACCAAAATTTCTGAAATGTAGTTAAAAGTGCTTGGGAGAAATCATATTACTCATATTAACAAAAAGAAAAAGGGTGGATTATTGAACTGAATAAACATTTTCAAAAATTAGGAAGCTCACACATAAGCTTACACACAAATAGGTGATATTAAAGTTTAGAAGAGAAATAAATTGATGCCAAAAAAACCCTTTAAGAATAGAAATTATAGGGGCAGCTAGGTGGTGCAGTGGTTAGAGCACCAGCCCTGAAGTTAGGAGGACCTGAGTTCAAATCTGATCTCAGACACTTCCTAGCTGTGTGACCCTGGGCAAGTCACTTAATCCCAATTGCCAAAGCAAAAAAAAAAAAAAAGAAGAAGAATAGAAATTATAAATAAAACTAAAAGTTAAATAACTGATTGATAAACCTTTAGTCAATCTGATTAAAGAGGCAAGAAAATCAAGTCAACAACATTACAGATGAGCAAGATGAAGTCATGACAAAACTAGAAGAAATAAAAAGAAAAATCAGAATGATTATACAAAGTTATATGCAAACAAATCTGAAAACACAAAAGAAAGGTATATCTACAAAAATATAAAATATTCAAGCTAATAGAACATCAAATAGAGATCTTAAATAACCTCATCTCAGAAAAGTAAATGGATTTAGTTGTAAAGGAATTACCAAAGGGGAAAGGGAAGTAGGGAACTCCTGCCTCAGATAGATTTATAGGAGAATTCTATTAAACTTTTAAATGACAATATCAATAGTATATAAATTATTCTCAACAAATGAGGGGAAAAAGCACCTGACTAGATTCCTTTTACAAGAGAAATATTGAAAGAATATCATTATCATTCATCAATATTAATTTAAAATTTAAAAATTCTAAATAAAATCATTTCAAGCAGACCAAGAAAGATTTTATTCCAGAAGATGCAAAGATGTTTCAACACTGGAAAAACATTCAGCTCAATCTTAAATACATAATTACCTCAGATTCAGAAAAAGCTTTAGATAAAATACAACACACATTTATGCCAGAAAATCCAATAAAATACATCATGAAGAGATCTTTTTTTTCAATATCATAAGAACTATGTATTTAAAGCCAAAAGTAAATGTTATGTGACAGAGTATAATGTAACAGATATACTAAATATTTCCCAAAAATCCAGCAGCGAAACAAGGATGTATATTGTCCCCAATGGAGATAATATCCAGGACTTTGAATATATGATCCTCCAGGAAAGCAGTTTCCCTTAAGACTACTGTTTCTGCTTCCAACTCAGTCCTAATAGCCATGATTCTGGGAAGCAGCCCCCCAAGAAATGTGATCTAAAAAGTTGCGGTGTTGGAGCCATAATTACCCAAGATTCAGAAAAGAAAGTTCTTGCCAACAAAAGTTTTAGCACTGCAAAATGGCTCAACTTCAGAAAATAATAGAATTTTATTAGTGGAAATGACATTTTAAAAAACATTATTACAACTATATCCTAAGGACTTTTCTATTTTATTTGTATCTAAAACCTTCCAAATGTGTTGTCTTCCCACTAGAATATGAGTTCTTTGAGAACAGTGACTCACTTGCTTTTCTATTTGTATCCCCATAATGCCTTTTTCACTCATTCATGATATATTTTAAAAAATCAAATCAAACCAAACATTTTTATGCCTGCTATCAATGTGGTGGCATCATATTTTTAAAATGAGATTTATTTCTTGTAATTTTCTTAATAAAAATGCATTCCCTGATGAGACAGGAAACTACCTCAACACATACTGTTTTGTTTCCTCATTAACTGGACTCAGTTTAAATCATAAATTCAAACTAAATATATTAGTATTGGTAAGAAGATAGAGTGGTTTATATCTCTAAAGGGGGAAAATGATGAATAAATACAAGTCAAAGAACAACCAAATGAATGGGACTGGACCATAAAACTCAGTTTTAGATTCATCAGTTGTTCACTATATAAAATCATAATGAACATTGACTTGACTTTTTGGATTTTGGCAGATCCAAGTTGATGAAGTACAGAAGTTGGTGTATTTTGAAGGCACCAAAGACTCCCCGTTAGAACATCACTTATATGTGGTCAGCTATGAAAATCCTGGAGAGGTGACAAGGTTGACAGATCGTGGCTACTCTCATTCCTGCTGTATTAGCCAGGTATTAACTCCTGTCTGAATGGTTCATAAAGACCCTGTCCATATTTTGAAGTAAGTAAAATTTAGCAATTTAACTCTCTTAGGCACATAATTAAACTTAACATTAACTTCTGAAGGGGTGTGTGTATATGTATATATATATACACACATATACATATACATATATATATTATATGATCATAAAAAGTTAAACTATTACACTGTCCCCTACCATAATATAGTATTGCTCAAACAGAATTTGTTTAATTCAGATTTTAAAATCTCTTTTTATGATACCGTGGAGTGGAAAAAAACACAAGGAAATGATTGTCTCTTCTCCCTTTCTCCAGCATTGTGATTTATTTATAAGTAAATACAGTAACCAGAAGAATCCACACTGTGTGTCCCTTTACAAGCTCTCAGGTCCTGAAGATGACCCAGCCCGGAAAACAAAGGAATTTTGGGCCACTATTTTAGATTCAGCAGGTACTCTGTTTAAATTTAACATTAAACAAGAACAGTGAATTGACTACTATTATATGTTCTATACACTGTTGAGCTGATCTTTCTTTTTGTCATTGTCACCACTTAATTTATTCTCTGATTTTCTAGGCTTTTAATTAGTTCCACCTTCCTTAAGAGTTATCTGTTAAATAGTGAGGTTAGCAGGGCTGCCACCTACATTTAGCAGAAGTGATCTGGGAAGCCTCTTTGAAAATAACATTAGAAAATCTATGATATACCCTTTGATTTGAGATCTGTATTTTCTTTTACAGTATGACTTTTATGGACATGTTTTGCATAAGTTCATATGGGCTTCATATGGGCCTTCTCACTGGAGGAAAGAAGGGAGAGAATCTAGAACTCAGTTTTAGAAACAAATGTTAAAAAATTATTTTACATGTAACTGGAGAAAAATAAAATATTAGGAAGAAAAAAAGTTAGGGTAGATGTAAAGAAGCTCCCTGTGCTTAAACGTAGCAATATGATTTCCTAGATGAGCAAAAGGAAGAGAAAAATGTGTGCTGACCTAAATACTACTTGCACTTCCAGTAAAACTTTCCAGTCAGACAGGATGCTTCTTTGGGTAAAAGATGTAACAAGTGGCTGTCCTCAATGCCTGTGGAACTTGTGACTGCTAGGTCATAATGCCTAAAGACTGTATGTGTATTTAAGTGATTCAGTGTCCTAAGAACAAAATACAGTCTTTAGCACCTTTTGAACATGTCCTATATCAGAATTCTTTTTCTTTGTTTATATAATTTTTAGAAGTTTTGATGCAACTTTGAGTTCCTGGTATACTTAATTAACATAGAGGAATCTGTAACAATACAATTTGATTTCTACTCAAATTGTAATACAAAGGAAACTTAATTTTGCCTCTTTAGGTGGAAATAAAGGCTAGATGTATATTGCCTTAGTGAACTAAGTACAATTTTGAAATATGCCACTTGATCAATCAATGGTATAAATAACAAAACTAGGGCTGACTTGACCATCAAAGTAAGCCACACAACTTGACACAGTGTATGTCCACTTCTCATCCAGTTCACAATTGTTCTCTGTGTATGTGTGTGTGTATGCATGCATACTTGACTTTAAATATCTTTCTTATCTGCTTCCAGAATCATACAAAATAAATTTTTTCACCTCTGATATGAGTCTTTTGATGTAATTATTAGAATCTTTTGAAGCTGAATGCTCTTGCTTCATTTTCAGCCTGCCAGTTGAAGAGAATGGGCAGTTGTGTGTGTGTGTGTGTGTGTGTGTGTGTGTGTGTGTGTATGTGTTTAGTTTCTTCTTGTCCAAAAGGAAGATAGAATTGCTGTGCTCCTATATAAATGCCCTTTGAAATCAAAATTGTATTTTATTTGTCCAAGGTCCTCTTCCTGACTACACACCACCAGAAATTTTCTCTTTTGAAAGTACTACAGGATTCACATTATACGGAATGATGTACAAACCTCATGATCTACAGCCTGGGAAGAAATATCCCACTGTGCTGTTCATCTATGGTGGTCCTCAGGTAGGTGTGTCACATTTAGTAGCTATACTCAGATTATGTAAGCTAGGATTTTATCTATATGTCTAATGTCTTGAATCCTCTTAGGTTTGAATGCATTAATATGTGCTTAATAGATATGATGAATGAATGAGTTGAAGTTTAAGAAATTTGATTTTGTCAATATATTCTTTATTAACTAAGCCAGGGATGGGGAACCTTTTTTTCTGCTAAGCGCCATTTGGATATTCATAACATCATTCATAGGCCAAACAAAATTATCAACTTAAAAGAAGTCAAGTAGTGGGAGTCAGTTGTCTCCTGCAGTTGCTTTAGCAAAGTCAAACCAAGTGGTTTTTGCACCTTGAACTAGGCCTTAGACTTGAGCACATTACCAGAATTGCAGAAGGTTGATTTATTATAAACCAGTGCATCAGTTTATTATTTGCCCTGAAAAGTATGACTAGCAAATGGACTAAAATATTTGTGTCAGCCAGCAAGCAGGATCTCATCTCAGTAGAGAAATTTGTTTATAAAATTGATTAAAATTAGAAGTTGTTGTGTTTTTTTTTTTTTTTAATGAATATAGGATTAGAGCAAAGGAGTTTGGATGCTGTTAAAAAATATTTCGGGGACAGGTAAATGGTGTAGTGGATAGAACACCAGCCCTAGAGTCAAGAGAACCTGAGTTCAAATGTGACCTCAGACACTTAATACTTACTAGGTGTGTCACTCTGGGCAAGTTAAGTAACCCAATTGCCTAAACCAAAAAAAAAAAAAAAAGCAAAAACAAGAGATATTTCAGCAAGGTCAGTAGCCTGATCTTCCACTCTTAGAAAATACCTGCCAAATAACTTGGAGTATTTAGATGAGCCAGTTAAAAACTACATGTTTTCTCTCAGTGCTAGATGAACAATGACAAATGCTTACTCGTATGTTCTTCTTTATTTAGATTTTATGTTGGGTGGTATTATTTGAATGTTATTTTTACATCCATATTCCACAGCATTAAAGTAAAGGAGAAAACAAGTAGCAGTATATAGCAATAATATCTGGCTTGTAGGTATTAAATTTCTTTTAAGTTTGTAATTTCTTGTGCATACTCTACTTTCCCCAGTTCTTTTCCTTCAATAAAAATATTTGCCACAAAAATTTCATAGGAACAAATGATAGGAATGTGGTTTTTGTATCTACATCTCAGTATGAATTTGTGATTTCATCATGGGAGTTTTCCCCTCCATGAGTACAAATCAGAAGCTAACAATATCCTTTCATTCTGCCCTTGCCCATGTCCTTCCATAAATCTTCCAACAGAGACAGTCAGAAACAGGTTTTCTAATATTTCATAAATGTCTGTGTAATATTTGTACCATTCACCATTTTAATGCCTCAGTCTTGCATAATAAAACCAGTTCTGCTAATTCCTTTATTTTGCCCTTCTGAAGAGAACCTGTAAGTTATCTTGCCATTTAGCTAGCTTATAGTGAAAATGGATATAAATATGGTTCATTTCCTCCTATGGTATAGCTACTTGTTGCTGATTATAGATTTAATTGATATGAAGAGTAACAGCAGTTAAATATGTATAGATGGTCCAAAGTCTGTGCTATTTTTAGCACTTTATCCCCCCCCCAATTTTTTATAATTCCCGTTATCTTCACTATGGAAGTGGATTGCACAAATTTGAGTGTTATTTTATATTTTTAACTATTTCATGAATCACCAAGGTAAAACAAATAAAAAAACAACCAATTTTTAGTGCCAACCTGCTGGTGATGAGCTTGTCCCTCTTTAGTGAAGTTGGTTTTTAGGCAGCAGGCAATCTGAAGCTGGCAATATACTCAGAACTTTCCTAACCTGATAGAATTTGCCTCTGTCAGAGCCTTGCTCCATAGTGAGGCATCAGAGTAGGGCTTTTGTGGAGATACTGTATCCAAATTGGGGGGAGGGATATTGACTATTATTTAAGGATTTTACAATACTAACCTTTTTTAGTTTGAGGAAAAAATTATATTTTTCTTTACTCGTGTATATTCCATGATTTCCAATTGATGGTTAATCATATATTGCTTCACAGAATTTCTTATATCTTACTGAATTATCTATCCCTTTTATAATTTTTAAATTTTTCACTTTATCTTGTTTTCCCAAAGCAGTTGCTAAGCTCCTCAAGGGCAAAAACTATTTTTAGTGTTTCTTTGTATCACATATAATAGATAGTTCAATGTTTTATATGTAGGAAGCTTTAAAAATAAATGTTTATTGATTATTTCTAGTGCTATTTCTTTTTTTTTCTTTTTTTTTTTAATTAAAGCTTTTTATTTGCATAATATATGTATGGGTAGTTCCTCAGCATTGATCTTTACAAAGCTTTCTGTTACAAATTTTCCCCCTAGTCCCCTCCCCTCCTCTAAATGGCAGGAAGTCCACTACATGTTAATTATGTTGAAATACTTGACAAGTCAAATATATGTATACATATTTCCACACATTGTTGTGCAAGAAAAATCGTATCTACAAGAAAAAAATCAGAGAAAGGAAATACAATGCAAGCAAACATCAATAGAGAGCATGAAAATGTTATGTTGTGGTCCACATTTCATATCCCTCTCTCTGGGTATATGTGGCTTTCTTTACTGAACAAGTGGAAATGGTTTGAAACATTTCATTGTTGAAGAGAGCCATGTCCATCAGAATAGATCATCATATAGTCTTGTTGTCGTGTATAATGATCTCCTGGTTCTGCTCATTTCAGTCAGCATCAGTTCATGCAAGTCTCTCCAGGCCTCTCTGAAATCATCCTGCTGGTCATTTCTTATAGAACAATAATATCCCATAACATTCATATACCATAATTTATTCAGCCATTCTCCAATTGATGGGCATCCTTTCAGTTTCCAGTTTCTAGCCACTACAAAAAGGGCTGCCACAAACATTCTTGCACATGTGGGTCCCTTTCCCTCCTTTAAGATCTCTTTGGGATATAAGCCCAATAGAAACACTGCTGGGTCAAAGGGTATGCACAGTTTGATAACTTTTTGAGCATAATTCCAAATTGCTCTCCAGAATGGTTGGATCTGTTCACAGTAGTTGGACTACTTTATAGCTCCATTAATAGTGTGTTGTTGTGCCTGTCTTCTCCCATCTACTCCAGCACTGATTATTTCTATCTTTTATCATCTCTGTTGAAGATTGATGTGAGATAAAACCACAGAATTGTTTTAATTTGAATTTCTAGATTTGGAGAATTTTTCATATGGTTGTTGATAGTTTGCGATTTTTCCTTTAACAATTCTGTTCATATCCTTTAACTATTTAACTGTTGGAGAATGGTCCTTAGTCATATATTTATACTAATTACTTGTATGTCATGGATATAAGAATTTTATCAGAGATATTTGACTTAGAGATTTCCCCCCCCCCAACAGTTTTTTTCCTTATTTTTAATTTACTTTTATACTTAATCACATGGTAAAATAGTGATAATAGTTTAACAATTTAATCATTTAAGTAGTTATAGTTGTTTCATTCTTTTGCATATAAATTATTTTGTAGAATTTGACTGATGTTTATTTTTTCCTCAGGTGCAGCTGGTGAATAATCGGTTTAAAGGAGTCAAGTATTTTCGCTTGAATACCTTGGCATCTTTGGGTTATGTAGTTGTGGTAATAGACAACAGGGGATCTTGTCATCGAGGGCTTAAATTTGAAGGTGCCTTCAAATATAAAATGGTGTGTGTACATGAGAACATTTGCCTATTAAACATCTTGATGCTTTCCATGACATTGTTCAGTATAAAATCCAGAGAGTGAAAGGGACACAATGTAGGAAGTAAAACATGTTAATTTATCTCTTCTTGTTTGATATGAGACATGAGAGATATGAGATATGAGGCAGACCTTCTTAGCTTAGTTTGTAGAAATATACTTCTGATTTTCTGAGTTTGAAACTAAAAGTAATATTGCCAGTTTGTGAATTTCTACATACTACCAGAAATAGTGTTTGGGCTTTGTTCTATCCACTGCAAAGAGGGAGGGAGACCAGATAATCAATGTCTCCTTGTGACAAGCTTTTTTCTCTCTACAGGAAGCTTAAAATGCTACCTTTTAGAGATGCTCCCATGTTATACCTGCTGCATTTGGGAAACGAGAAACTGATGTTCCTTTTGCACAGTAAGACAGTTACCATATTTGCCAGTGTATTTAACATGCTGAGTAGGACATGGTGACTTTTTCCTAAGTTCCATTCTTTGACCTTATGTTGTACTCTCATGTAAGACTATTTTTCTGACTTTGAAAAATAAACTTTATGTCCTGGCAAACCATAATTTCTGAAAGTATTATGTTTAATGAGAGAGATAGAGACTGAGGAAACAGCAAGGCAGGGCCTTAATTATGATTACCTCTTCTTACTTTCAAAATAATAGAGGTATCAGCCTAGAGAAGTCTAAGGGGTAAACTTATTTCCTGTCTTGGGGTATATGAAGGCTTGTCACAAGGAAGACTGACCAGTTGATCTCCCTCTTCACAGAGGAAGAAGAAAAGAAAATAGCTGTGACAAGGAAGGTACTATACTATACAAGTATACCAAAATATACCGAAAAAGTACTTTACACTTATAGGGGTAATTAATTACTAGAAGAGTTTACTTAAAGGAAGTTATAGAATTGTCACATATGACAAAGTTTTTCATATTGACATCATTGCCTTCCCTTTAATTGATTACAGAATTTAAGAGTTAGAGTAGACTGTAGAAGTCATGTAGTCTGATGCCATCATTTAACAGTTCAAAAGATTAATAATACAATTTTTTTTAAAGAGGCAGAGATTATATTTTTAAAGCTGATAGATTTTTTTGATGTATTTGTTTATTTAAAACTTAAATTACAAAATAGAAAAAGAAAAAAAGCATTGTCATGTACACAGCAGGACATAAGAGAAGATTGAAAATATGTAATAATAAATAAAACCGATAGATTTTAATAAGTAGTTTTGTAATACTTCTAGTTAAGCACTAACAATGAAATGTACTCCATTTCTTTTTAGGGTCAAATAGAAATTGAAGACCAGGTGGAAGGACTTCAATACCTAGCATCTCAATATGATTTTATTGATTTAGATCGTGTGGGCATCCATGGCTGGTCCTATGGAGGATACCTTTCTTTGATGGCATTAATGCAGAGGTCAGATATCTTCAGGGTATGTGAAATCTTGTAGATTTATTTTTGAGACACAATTCAAAATGTCTTTATGGGTTTTAGGGATAGAACATAGGACAGAATTCTTCTAAATAAAGCATTTTTTTGTTTGTTTTAGAGACTCAGAAAAGCTACAAAATATCAGAGTTGTATATATGTTAACTTTCCATAAGACATATAGACATATAAGATTTGTCAGCTTTTAATAACCATAGTGGACAGGTTCAATAGGATATTTAAATATGAAAGTTTATGTGACATCCATAAAATTAAATGATTGGATATTTAAAGATAGCCTTTTGTTGTTATAAACCACAGAGCCAAGAGAAGCTTTTTAAAAAAAAATCCTAGCAAGAACCATGGAACTAAAAGCAGTCTACCCAAGATCACACAACTGCCAAGCATTAAAGCAAGGATTTGAACTCATGTTCTCTGATTACAAATTTTCTTTTACTTGGTAATGCTGCACTCCAAACCACAAAGCTGATATAACCAAGATATCATCAGCCATATACACTCTTTTTCAGGAGTGGAGATGGATTTGCAACAAATTATCCACAGTTTCTTGTTTAGTCACTCTTTTGACTAAAGAATATGCATTTTTAAAATTATTGATCCAAGAGAAGAATGTAGTGTATGCTTGAAAAAATAGTGAAACTAGCCATCCATGGTTTTTATAGTGACTGGCTAAGCTAACTAGAACTAAGATCCATTATGTATGACATAAGAACAGCTTTACCTATACATATGCAGTTGCAAGTATTTACCTCTAGTCCTTTCCTGACCCACCTTTAATATTAATTGTTGGTTTGTATAGGTTGCAATTGCTGGAGCTCCAGTTACTCTGTGGATTTTCTATGATACGGGATATACAGAACGTTATATGGGTCATCCTGACCAAAACGAACAGGGATATTACCTAGGATCTGTGGCCATGCAAGCAGAAAAATTCCCTTCTGAGTAAGTATAGTCTTTTAATCACTAAGCAAAATTTAAAAATTAAATTTTTTAGGGATAGTTTTTAATAATTTGACAGAAATACTAGTCCTGCAACAGAGGAGAGGGGAGAAAATAAAGTAAAAATTGCACAGCAAAGAACAAAAGAAAGCCTAAAAAGAAATACAGAAAAGTTGAGTAGCTTTAAAAATAATGTGTATTTACATCGATTTTCTTGACAAAGAAATTTGTTGTTTTATATTGAATTCTGTTTATGTTCTTCTGTATATGTAAAAGTGTCCTTTTTTTCTTTCCTTGGTTTGTATTTAAGTTTAAAATGAATTAAAAAAAAAACTTTTTAAGAAAATGCTAGTCCTAAATGGTTATTATTAACAAAGTGATTTTACAGAATCCCAAGAAAGTAGCTTTTACTTATTTGAATAATTATTTGCATAATTATAATTCTGTTCATATAATTTCTTTTCTTCCACCTATAATTATAGAAATTAAAGACATAATTCTATTTTAATAGAACCAAAAAATATTAAAAGATTCTTATAAAATATTGTATAACTGCCCTATTCCTAGAAAAAAATGACTGACAGTATGTCTGATAATGTCAGTTTTTCTAAAATCTAAAAATTTCATTATTGATTTTTTTTCCCTAAAATGTGGAAACAGTAGTGTGATTTTGAAGTTAAATTGTTAGAATTTAATCATGATACATGAGGAAGTTGGCAATAATTAAACAAATTAAATTATGTAGTTCCCATAAGTATTCTAGCATATTTCCTAGTGCTCTGTTTTCTCTTTTCCAGACCTAATCGTTTATTGCTATTACATGGGTTCTTGGATGAAAATGTTCACTTTGCACACACCAGTATATTACTGAGTTTTTTAGTAAGGGCTGGAAAGCCATATGATTTACAGGTAAGTTCCCATGCACTATCTAAATTAAGATATAGCAATATAATATGACTATCATTTTAAGAATTCTGTGCTACATTTTTATGAGCTCAAAATTTTTAAAGATGACATGATGTGAAAAGTAAATGTTATTTCCTTACCAAAAAAAAATAGGTTTTTAGCTCTGGCCTACTATTTATGAGAACCAAAAGGATAGGCATGGTTAAATGCCTCCCAAATTTGACAAAAATTGAAACTTGATTAAGGTTGTTCTAAGAAACATTAGTAGTTTCTTAGTTCCATAGTCAGTGCTTTCAGACTGAATTTCATTCTTTGTAAACAGGGAAATGGCAGTAGGAAGTCAATTCACAGTTCTTTTCCTTTTTTCTCTTAGTAGGTTGAGGATATGATGCTTGAGTTCATGGTTGGAAGAGCAGCATCTTTTGATGTCATAATCTTTTAGTTCTTTCTTCCTTACTTCACCATTAGCATTGATTCATATAGTCCATTAGTCAGAAGGGTATCTCTTCTCAAATAAACAAGCTTTCACCATTTAAAATTCACTTCTGAATAATGAAGAAAATTTCTTTTTTACATATCCTCATTACACTATTTACACATATTCACGTGTGCCTTGAGCAAGGTATGCTTTTTTACTCCGTTTGTTGAATTGTCACGGGCATTTGTGTTTGAGGGAATACTCTGAATTATATGATTGCAGATAAGTAGGTGTTTTTTTTTAATGATTAAGGAAGTTGGAAGAAGAGGGGATATGTCAGAAAACTGGATGATATGAAAAGCCTTTTTATGGACCTCTAATAATTGTGTCTATATGTTTGCATGTTTGTAACCTCTCTGTAAGGCTACTCTTCTTGCATATTGTTAATCTTGTTAGACATCTGTTGGGGAGATTTTGAAAGAGATTTGTAGTTATTAACTACTTGTCCTTTGTATTTTGTGATATTAATTTTTATTTTTAGATCTATCCTCAGGAGAGACACAGCATAAGAGTCCCTGAATCTGGAGAACATTATGAACTGCATCTTTTGCACTATCTTCAAGAAAATCTTGGTTCACGAATTGCTGCTCTAAAAGTGATATAATTGTGACTTTTGTGGAACTCTGGTACATGGCTGCTTAACCAAATGAGGAGGTTTAATCTGTAGAATATATGAAAACTGATCATCACATTTTGGTGCCTGCTACTTAACATCCACTCCTGAAAGTAAATTTGGTGCCATACCGGAATCTACAGTACATGAATAGCAACCTCATTCCTTAACACACACAAAGAATTGAACAATGTAAATTTCCATGGACATAGCAATACCATGAGAATTACTGAGAGAAGCTAAAACATTTGCAGCACATATCAACACTATCATATTTCCACCTTTTAAAAGCATTGTAAGCCTCATGGATTTAATTGGTGTATTTTTACATTATATTTGAGTTTGTTACATTATGGTAATTCTAGGTGATTGGTTCACTACAATTCCTGAATCTCTGGCTAATTACAAATTTGGTAGCACTTAAGTGTAATTGAATAGCTTATGCTTCATTGCTTGGGGTGTGTCCAGCATGTTAAGAACTAATCACTATTAAAGCTATGACAACCAATTGTTAATGATTTTAAGGAATAATTCTAGTGGCCTCCTAAAGACACTCATTTTGGTTTAAAGTTCTTCCCAGTTTTTCATTGAGTTTCAGCTGTGTCTAGTAAATATATATATATATATATGTGTGTGTGTGTGTGTGTGTGTGTGTGTGTGTGTATACATATATATATGTATATATATACTAATTTTTCTTTGATGATATAACAAGATGGGTTTTCCCTGATTTACTTTCACATAAAGGAGAGTAACTGTATTTGTAGCATGATTTTAACTAATCTTATGGCATTAATAATTACATGCAGATTAATTTTAAATTGAATGACTATAGCAAATATTTGCAGGCTGTTTTTTCCTTTAGGAAAAGAAAAGTATATATTCACTTTTCTTCAAAAAAATTGTTGATACCCAATTTTTCATATACCATTTCCTTATATCAAAGATAGAGATGGGAGGTGAGGAAAACATGGAAGGGAAACATAGGAAAGTGAGAGTGGGTATCAACCACTAACCAGTGGGGATCTTTTTAAGTCCAAAGTGTAAGTGCCACTTGACTGGAAAAATTCATGAAAAAAAATTAGGAAATCAGATTTTTAATTCTTAGAATATTAACTAAGAAAACCAAAGTTAAATAAAATTATCAGTCCTAAGTCAGCATAATCCTAAACTGACTATATTCAAGAGAATTCTTTTTAAATTTTTTAGAAACCAAAATTTATAGTCCCTCCTTTTTAAGTGGTTCTACTGAGCACAAAAAGCTTTTTGGAAATGGCAAGCTTAAATTTAATTTAATTTAAAATATCCAACAGATTTCTTTATCATAAGTTTACCCCCTTAGTCATGCATTATTCTCTTCATTGTTTAAAAATTGTATATAATTATCTATTTTAAATTTCCCTAAAATAAACTCTGATAATGAAATTATTTTGGTTTACCCCTAACATTTGAATGTTCAAGGGTTTTCATATGCTTTCAGGTACTCATTGGGTTCCACTGGAGTGTTGGGGTAGAAGGGCAGAATTTTCTTGATGCTAGGAAACCTGGGTAAGAGCTTAGCAAGAAGGAATACTTAACTTTAAAAACCTACCCAGCCCTTCTAATCATGAGCACTATTGTTTTCTTGGAAAGAAGTTTCTATATTTAGGAGCAAGAGTCCCTAGAGAGAATATGGAAATTTCTGTTGCTTATCACACACTAACTGTAGATTTTGTCTACAGAGCATAACCACCAAAAAAAGGATATTATCTCTGTGGCAAGTTTTTACCTTATGACAAAAAGGGGATAAGACATGAAGGAAGCCAGAAGTGATAATGTACTAATGTTGGTTATTCATTTGGGAATTCTTTCCATAGTTTGATTCTAATCTGTATACACACATATATATCTCTCTATCATCTCCCTGTGTGTATTTATCATATATACATATACACATATATGTGTGTGTGTGTATATATACATATATAAAAATATAAACTCACATTTTTGATGTCCTCCCACACATAGATTTGTTTATATTCTTTTGTTTATATGATTTGGATAACTTAATGCTCCCTGCAGACCAAGAAAATATTTCCCCCTGTGACTTGAGTTTTACTTGATGAGAGAGATGCATGCTTCTGTATCAGTAGTCCAAGAATCTGTGATCATTGCACACAGTGTGCAGAGCAGAATGGGTATCCCATAGTACCACAAGCCATTGGGCAAGTATTCATTTAAAATCTCTTACTTTGTAATACTGTCTTTTTACAGTGACATCTCTTGCTTTGGTGAAAGACAAAAATAAAATACTCAAATGCTGCTGCATACTGTTCTAGTAAAACACATTTCAGATTTAGTTCTTCCCTTTTCCCCCATCCCAATAAATAAAGAAATTTGAAATTCTCATTATACCTCCTAGGCACTACTTGCCTCTTTACCATCGAAGAAATGCTGTCACATTGGCAGCCATACTGTGAACATGACTGAATTTTTTTGCAGAAAGGATACTTGATTGGATTTGCTGTTCCTAAAAGAAATGGAGACTCATGTTTACACAGTTAACAAGCAATGGAAACCTCTACCAAGATTTCTCTGGTAACATTAACTATGAGGAAAGCAACCCATCAAGTGGAAGTTTAAAACAAGAACGTTTGGTGAGAGCCAAAAAAGCACTGGGATTAAAATAAGGCAACCTGGGTTATTCATTGTCTTGATAAATTTCCATGGCCATTACTGAGTAGAGTTTCTTGAAATAATTCTGAACACTCTGATGAGGAAAATTTATACTATACTGACTTAGAAGAAATAGTGATGTGTAGGCAGAAATCCTTTTCTCACAATTAAGTATTGACCATTTTTTCTTACTATAAGAGGTATGGGTAAAGAGCAGTTAGCAGCTCTATGTTATTTGTGAGAACAAGAGAGTAAAGGTTGTTCATGAGGCCAGCTTCTTCCTCTCTTCCAAAGTCTTAGTTTGAAAAGTTTTCCCACAGGTGAAAAAAGGGAATGAGTCTTGGCCTACCACCATACACAGCATCCTGACTGTTTTAAGAATGATACTTATTTCATGTTGCCAGTGTTCAGATTTTTCTTTTTGTTTTCAGATTTTATTCTGTTTACTACCTGTCTTTATGTAATCAGTTTTTTCATGTTTGGGATTAGTCTCCTAATAAAACCCTCAAGTTCCAAGAAATATATAGAAAAGGCAAACTTTATAAACACACACAAATATGTGTTTTATATATATATACATATATGTAGACATTGCATACATATGTATATATAGCCTTATTTCACCTATTTAATCACTTTTTTCTTTAATAAAAAAGTACCTAAATTTGGAGAAGGAAATGGCAAATTACTCCATTGTCTTTGCCAATAAAACCCCAAATGGGGTCATGAAGAGTTGGACACAACTGAAAAAAAAACTGAACAAAAAAAATTTTTTTCTCCATTCAGTGCTAAGGATGCTTATTAATGAAATCCTACTAATTAGGATGTGAAGTTGCTAAATATAATTAAAATTATTATGCCAGTACAAAATATGTTTTCCTTGGGAATAGGAACATTAGGGAATTGATAATTCACAAGATTGGTTGCTAATAGCATAGTACCACAAGATTGGTTACTTATATCTAGAAGCCCATCTACCTGACCCATGAGCTTAGAAAACAGACAAGGCCAGGACTAGTCTTGATGAAAATCTGAAGGAAAGTTAGCTCTTTTAATGTGACAAAAGGGGAATGTCAGTGTCCTAACAAAGACATAAGAAGAACTTTCTTCCACCTCAACTCCCAGCCCAACATATTGAGATAATTTAGTACAAAATGCCTTCCCAGTTTCATTCTGGTTCCCTGAGTGTCAGTACGTGTGTGTACTATTTCCAAGGTGATTAGTTCTACAGATCTTCAGAATAAAGAAAGAGTAGCGTTTTGCTTAATTTTATTTTTTTCTCTTTTAGTTGTTCAGCACAGTTAGAATTCAGGTGTTTAATTTTAGAACATAAAGTGCCTGCTGTTTTAAGCATTGACCTGTATTAACAGAATTGCATATCTCACTCCAGTAAGTTTATGGGTTTCCCCATTTCTAGCTACATGGCTTTTAATCATGTAAAGTAGAAACGTTAGTTTTGTTGTGTTTTATTACAGTTCCTTTTGTTGGAATAAAGATGCTGCTAAAATAAATTGAAATAAATGTTTCTCCCCTACCCCATTTTAAACAATCTTATTGATGTAATAGCTTGTATTTAAGGATGAAATGAAATCTAGTTTCAGCCTTCAGAAGTAGCATTGCAAGGTTAGAAGGAATGGAAAGAGACCACTTTGTGAAAAATTACACAGGTTTTTAAATATTAAAATTAGTAAAATCTCTTACATTAATTAAAGTGTTGAAGCTCAGAGGGAGATGTACAGTGTTCCTTTCAAGTTGCAGATGTTGCTTTTAAATTTCAAATTCTTCTTGCTAACCACCAGCTGGTGCTACTGAACAAGGAAAGATCTGCTTTGGAAATCACTGGACACAAACTATTTGTAAAAAGCATCCTGAAATTTCATCAGGAAAGAGCCCTGGTTTTCGATCCAGAGGACCTGGTTGATCTCCTAGCCTGCAACTTAATGCCTTTATGACTTTGATCAAGGTACTTAGCCTTTCTAGGACTTAGTTTCCTCATCAGTAAAATGAAAAGGTTGGATTATAATTTTATCAATTCCCATTCATTCCTGTGGCTTCACTTATCATATCAATGTATTTGAGTCACAAATCTCTATATCCAGCTCTAACTTCAGTTAAGCTATTCAGTCTCAGGAATTATCTAATGGAGATCTCTATTTCAGAATATTTCAAGCATCTTTGTCCAATATCAATATGTCCCAAGTTAAACTCATCTTCAAAAAACCTGTTTCCCTTTCCCAATTTTTGTTTATGCTAAAAGCAATCATCCACCAATTGACCCAGCATCATATAACTTGAGCACCTTTGACTTGCCTCTCTCTCAAACTCAGTCATCTGCCAAATTTTGTTAATTCTACCTCCCCAATATCTCTTAATTCTCTTCTTTCTGTTGCTGCTATCTTTACCCTACTTAAAAGTTGTCATTTCTTCTTTCCTGAACCATTTCATTATCCTTTTAACCAACCTTTATGCTTCTAGTCTTCATTCTCCAGTCAATCTACTGCCCAGATAATATTTATTACGTACCACAGTGTTGACCTCAAAACTTACAAAGGTCTCCATTGTCTACTAAATTAAAAATAGTCCTACTCCTACCTTTCAAGACCTTCCACAATTTACCTTTTATGTTTTATCTTGTATCTTTCTATGCTCTGCTTTCCAGGCAATCAGAACTACTGTTTATTCCCCATACTTTTCTTCATGTCTTTTATAACTTTGCTTTTTCTCATATTTTAAGTGGACTCTTGCTTTTCATCTGTTGAAATCCTTTTCTTCATGATCCATTTCCTTCCAGATCACATATCGTACCTCAACATGAAAATGATTCCTCCTTCAAATTCCTCAAATCTTTTGCACTTCTTGTACTTTTCATGTGGCAGGCATTTATATATTTGTATTGCAGTAATTCTTGTCTTGCCTACATCTTCCATTAAATTGTGAGCTCCTTGGGAGTTCATCTCTCTTTATATCCACAGTTCCTTGCTTAAGTCATGCTTAGTCATAGTCATGCTTAATAAATGTTTATTGAATTAAGTTAACAAGAATCAATTCTCATGTCCCAGATTCTACCTTTGATGGAACTGGAGGATCAGAATAGAATAAAAGGGAAGTTCACCAATCTCAATTCTAAGAGGACTAAACCCTATGAACCATCATCAGCAACAAATAATAAAGAAGTCGCAATTTGGTATTACAGAGAAGTTAGGGCCACATTTCCAAGAGAATTCATCTTACTCTAAAACTTTGGTTGATGGAAATTTGCTGATGTCTTTATATCAGAATGCCTTGGCTTTCTCCTCTGAGACTACTGTGTGCCCAGAGCTCACAAAGTTTAATATAATAGGCAGATAAAATGCTAATACAGCTGAGATAGATATTTCAGTAACAGTTTGAGGGGAGGCAATGTAGTGTAGTATATAGAGTTGATCTCAAAGGTGGAAAGACCAGGGATCAAGTCCTACCTCTGATATTCTAACTAAATGATCCTAGGCAAGTCACTTAATATGTTCCAGACAACTCTCCTACAACAATGGTGTCAAATTCAAAGAGAAACAGGCCACTAAATATATTAATTTAGAAAAGCACATTAATATTTATGTTCTGTTAACTTTTTATTAAACATTTCCATAGTTACCTCTTAATCTAGTTTGAAATTTATTCAAGAATATTGAGAGGTGTTTGACAGACATTTCTGCTCCTCAACTCTGCTGCAGGAAAAGCACTGACCTGCATTAGTAAAGGGAATTTTCTCATCTGGTACTTTACACTATATTAAGGAAGTTAGTGGTCCAATACCTGTTCATTTCCCCATTAATAATCTTTTTTAATTTGAAAATATAGTCTGCTTTCAAGTGATCCTTGAATACACCAAAGGATTTCGAAGTTGGAAGGGATCTCAGAATCCAACCCATACTTGAACAAGAATTCCATCTACAAAATACCAGAAATGTGTTGAATCAACCTTTACTTTGCTTAAAGATTTCCAATGAGAAGGAACCTACTACCTCCTAAGACAGTCTATTCCTCTTCTGGATAGCTCTAATTTTTAAGAGAGACTTGTTTGCATCTGACACAAAATTTGAATGTCTTTCTTTGTAACTTCTACCCAGCATTCTCAGTTCTTCCCTCTAGAATCATACAGACTGAACACAATCCTCTTCCAAGTGACGTATCTTCAAATACTAGAAGATATGTATCATATTTCTCTTGAATTGTCTATTCCCCAGGCTACATCTCCTCAGTTCCTTCAACTGATCTTCGTACTTTTATCTGGATTCCTTCCAGCTTGTCATTACCTTTTGTAAAACATGGTACCTAGAATCGAGCATATTATAATTAAATGTGGACTATCTGGTACCTTCACTCAGTTGCAATTACCTTTTTCCTGGAAGTCCAAGGTCACAGCTGTTTGGCAGCTATATTACACTCAATAATTTTCAGTTTTAAATTCACTTAAACCCATAGATCTTTTTCAAAGTGATTACTATCTTGTAATTCTTTTTCCCATCTTGCATTGGGAAACTGACTGAATTAATAAGCTTTTATTTCTTTCCACTACCATCCCTCTCCTGGAAAAAAAAAAAGTCCTTGTATCAAATATGCACAGGCAAACAAAACAAATTCCCTTACTGGCCTTATGCATGTGTATATGTGTGTGTGTATTTCATTGTATATGTTAAGTTCACTTCTCTGTTAGGAAGTAGTTGCATGCTTCCTTGTCAATCCTTTGGAATCATGATTGATCAGTGAATTGATCAGAATTCTTTAGTCTTTGAAAAATGTTTAGTTTTTACAATTTTATTATACTAAAAATTGCTCTCCTAGATTTGACCTGCATTAGTTCATAAAGTTCTCACAAGTCTCTGAAACTGCCCCTTTGATCATTTCATCTTTGTTTTCATATACTATAATGTGTTCAGCTACTCTCCAATTAATGAGTACCTTCTTAGTTTTCAAAAGTTTGCTGCTACAAAAAAAAAAAAAAAGCTTTTATAAATGTTTTTGTACAAGGAATCCTTTTTGTATTTCTTTGATCTCTTTGGAATAGACCTGGTAGTGGTCTCACTAGATCAAAGGATATGCACAGTTTGGTAACTTTTGAGACATATTCTGTATTGTTTTCCAGAATGGTTATATCAATTCATAGCTCCACTAAGAGTACATCAATCACCTTTTTGGGGGGGAGGTGCTAATCTAAAGGGTGTAAGTGAACCTTCAGAATTACTTTAATGTCCATTTCTCTATCACTGATTAGAATTTTCTCATATGATTCAAAATGGTTTGGATTTCCTACCTTGATAATTGCTTTTTCATATTCCCTTAACCATTTTGAATCACTTCTTTACATATCTTCGAAATGCAACCCCTATCAATGAGACCTGCTATAAATGTTTTTTCTTGTTACTTATTTTCCCCTTCTAATTGAATTTGTATAAAACATTTTTAATTTTATGTAGTCAAAATTGTCCATTTTATCTTCTGTGAAATTCTCTGATTCTTGTTTGATCATGATTTCTTTTCTTATCCATAAATCTGAAAGGTAATTTCTTCTTTGACCTTTCTAATTTCTTTATGATGTCACCTTGAGACCACATATCCATTTGAAGCTTGTCTTAGTATATGGTGTGAAATGTTGATTTCTACCTACTTTTCACCAGACTGCTTCCCAGTTTTACCAGGAGTTTTTATTGAATAGTGAATACCCAATAGGTCTTGTTTGGTTTTTTTACAAAGATGGGTGTTACATAGGGTATTCTAAAAGTCAGTGCAATTTTGAGCTAATATTTAATATTGTGTCCTAAGCTTTTCTTGCATCTATTGATATCGTATTACTTTTATCGTAGTTGATTCTAATATAGCCAATTAAATGTAAGATGTTCCTAATATTGAACCAGCCTTGCATTCCTAGTAAAAATCCAACTTGATGATACTATATAATCTTTATGCTATATTGCTATCATGTCTCAGTTAATATTATTTAAAATGTTTATATCAATATTCATTAGGAATATTGGTTTATAGTTTTCTTTATTCAGACTCTGATTTATATAATAAGAACACATTTATATCATAAAAGAAATCTGACAAGGCTACTTCATTTCCTATTTTTGCAAATAGTTTGTATAGTATTAGAACTAACTGTTCTTTGAATGTTTGATGGAATTTTACTATAAATATACCTCATCCTAGGTTTTTTTTTCCCTTTTGGGGTTCATTGGGGGTTTTTCCCCCCCCCCCCCAAGATTGAATTGTTTAAATTCTCCCTTTCTTGTTATATAATCTAAAAATTTTATGTTTTTGCAAAGTTTTGTCACTTTCATTTAAGTTGCCAATTTTATTGCAGATAGTTGGACAAATACTTTTTTTAATAATTTCTTTTAAAATTTTTATTTAACATTTTCTCAGTTGCATTTAAAACAATTTTAAAAGTTTCAGAAACTCTTGAGTCCAGATTCTCTCCCTTATCCCTATCCCATCCCCTAGTAAGAAACCGCATCTGATACATATATTTGATTTGTCAAGTATTTTAACATAATTAATATGTAGTGGATTTCCTGCCATCTAGGGAAGGGGTGAGGAAAAATTTGTAATAGAAAGCTTTGTAAGGGTCAATGTTGAAGAATTACTCATACATATGTTTTGCAAATAAAAAGCTTTAATAAAGAAAAAAAATAAGAAACCACCTGTGAAATTATGCAAAACATTTCCATAAAAGTCTTGGTGTAAAAGAAAACATAGATCTCCCACCCTAACAAAAAACAAAACAAAACAAAACTTCAAGAAAAATAGAGTAAAAGAGTCTGTATTCATTCACAATCAGTTCCTTCTCTGGGTATGGATAGAATTTTTCATCATAAATCCTTCAGGGTAGTCTTGGATCATTGTACTGCTGAGAATGGCAAAGGCATTTACAGCTGATCATCCCAGAACATTGCTGTTGCTTTGTATACATTACATTTCACTTTCTTGAGCTCATTGTGGATTTTGCAGGTTTGTCTGATAGCATCCTGCTCATAATTTCTTATGCAATAATATTCCTTAATAATCACATATCAATTTATTCAGCCATTCCCCAATTGATAGGCATCCCCTCAACTTCCAGTTTTTTGTCCTGAGAAGAAAGCCGCTATAAATATTTTGGTGCAGGTAGATTCTTTTCCTTTTTTAAAAAAATCTCTTTTGTTATTCATATTTAGCAGTGGTATTGTAAGGTCAAAGAATATGTGTGAATTTATAGCTCTTTACACATAGATCATATATTTTGATCATTTATCAATTGGGACATGGCCCTTATTTTTTTCATTAATTTGACTTGGTCCCTTCTATGTTTGAGAAATGAGGCCTTATCAAAGAAACTAGGCAAATATTTTCTAATAACATCCTTTATTTCTTCATTTTTTTGTGAATGCTTTTTCATTTTTGATTCTGATGATTTGGCTTTTTTTTGCTAAAGTTTTTAAAAAATTTTTCAAAAATTTCTAGCTTCTCATTTTATTCATTGGGACTTATTGCTTTCAACTTTTTATTTTTCAAGATTAATTTTTTAATTGTGTTTTTTTTTTAATTTGTTGATATAACATTTTTTTAATGCATTCTCGGTTTATTGAAATTTTTTTCTCTCTTTTGTTGATAAAAAGTATTTGGAAATACACATTTTCTCCTGAGGATTATGCTCATTGCATCCCAAAATTTTCAGTATATTTTCTCATTGTCATTATGAATTAATGAAATTGTTTTTATGATCTGTTTTTTATTAAAGCTTTTTACTTTCAAAATATATGCATGGATAATTTTTCAACACTGACCCTTGCAAAGCCTTGTGTTCCAAATTTCTTCCCCACTCCCTCCCGTAGATGGCAAGTAATCCAATATATGTTAAACATATTTTAAAAATATATGTTAAATCTAAGATATATATGATCTGTTTTTGACCCATTGATTCTTTAGGACAAAGTTATTTCATATTGAGTTAATTTTTAATCATTTTAGTGATCCTTTGTTTATAATTTTTATTTCTTTTTTTTTTCTTTTTGCTGAGGCAATTGGGGTTAAGTGACTTGCCCAGGGTCACACAGCTAGGGAATGTTAAGTGTCTGAGACCAGATTTGAACTCAGGTCCTCCTGATTTCAGGGCTGGTGCTTTAGCCACTGCACCACCTAGCTGCCCCTATAATTTCTATTTCTTTGTGGTCAGTAAAGGAAGTTTTTAATATCTCTTCTTTTCTGCATTCATTCTTATTACATAGTCAGTTTTTGTAAAGATGCCATGCACAGCTGAGAAATATGTATATTCCTTTCTATTCTTATTCAGTAACTGCCAAAAAACATGCAAAGAATTTTTTTTTTTTAATGTATCTAACTTCTCAGAAAATCTGTTCAGGTCTTAACTTTCTTCTTGTTTATTTTTTAGTTAGATTTATTCTTAATTTCCTTCTTGTTTATTTTTTAGTTAGATTTGTCTAGTTGTGAAAGGAGTATATTTCTCCCTGAAATTCATGTAACATTTTACTTTATATATTATATGCTATGCCATTTTAGGAGGGGGGACAGCATATGTATTTATAGATAAAGATATAGGTACAGGTATATAGGTATAAAAGATATGTGAATGTGTGCATAGTATTGAAACTAATTCATTGCTTATGGTATTTTTCACCAACATATAGTTTCCCTGTTTTTTAGTCATATCTATTTTTGTTATTGC
Source organism: Myrmecobius fasciatus (assembly GCA_023553655.1). NCBI lineage: Eukaryota > Metazoa > Chordata > Mammalia > Dasyuromorphia > Myrmecobiidae > Myrmecobius > Myrmecobius fasciatus. The sequence goes on from JAJPUD010004673.1 coordinate 61,111, forward strand.
CTTGTCTGAGATCATGATCATTATTCCTCTTTTTGGGTGGTGATGGTGGTGTTTTGTTTTGTTTTTAAGTTAAGCTGGAGCATAATTGATTTTTCTCCAGCTCTTTATTTAAATTTTAGCAGAATCTTTGTTTCAGATTTATCAGAAATTCTTACACTTTCTTTTTTTCCCTTTTTAAACTCCTATTCACAATGGCTCCCCTTCAAGATATAAGTTTTTTTGTCTTATTATTAAGCCTTAGTATTAGTAAAAAGTAATAATAACTATTTTCCTCTCTCCCTCCTGTTTCCTTGTTGAGTTGAATATATTTCTACAACAAACTGTGGGACAGGGGAGTGTATTCCACCTTCCTTTGAACAGTTTATATGAAAGTGAGGTTCAAATGTTGTCTACTCCCTATCTTGTTTTTATAAACTTCTACTTATATACCTTTTTTTATGTGAAATAAGGTCCTTTCTCTCTTCTTTCCTAATGTATTCTTTTTATTCTCCTTTTCCTTTCAGTATTATCAAGATAGAACAAAATCACTCTCAGGCCCCGGTTTTTTATTATTCTTAGGGGTCTGAGTGATTAGAAGTATTTTACTTGTTTTACCTCCCTCCACCTATTAGAATGTAAATGCTTCAGTCTTATAAAGTTCTTCTGATTGCTCTCTTCTATTTGACTTTTTTATATTTCTCTTGACTCCTGTGTTTATATTTCAAAATTTTGACTCAGCTTTGAACTTTTTATCATGAATGCTTGGAAGTCTTTTTCATTAAAGGCAAAATTTTTTTCTCTTGTAGTATCATACTCAGTTTTGCTGAATAAGTCAGTCTTGATTGCAAAACTGTATCTTTTGCCTTTTAGTGTTATAGTCCTTGTTCTTCACTCCTTTATAGTAGTACCAACTAAAACTTGTGTGATCTAAACTGTTACTCCAAGTATTTGAACTCTCTGGATTTCTGCAGTATTTCTTATTTTACCTGGAAATTCTGGTTTTGAGCTATGACATTCATGGAAGTTTTCATTCAAGGGTTTCTTTCACAGATGATTAATGCTTTCTTTCTATTTTTACTTTTGTTCTCTTCTTTTAATATATTTTCTTTCATAATTTCTTGAAATACATACTAGCTATCTAGGCCTTTGTTTGATCATGGATTATAAATAGTTTAACAAATTTTTTTAGTTTAATAATTCTTAAATTATCTCTTGATCTATTTTCCAGGTCAGGTATTTTTTTTAATGTTTTTATGCTTTTTAGATTTTATATTTTCTTTCATTTTTTAATCTTCAGTTAAATAATTATTATCTCATGGAGCTAGGTGATATAGTAGAGAGAATATTGGACCTAGAATTAGGAAAATGAGTTCAAATCTGGTCTTACTGTGTTTCCCTGGGTAAGTTTCTTAACCTCTATCTTTCTTAATTTTCTTAGTTGTAAAATGGAATAATAATAGCACTTACTTCTTAGGATTGTTGTGAAGGTAAAATGAAATATTTATAAAGCATTTGAAAACCTTAAAGCAATGTATAAACTTTATATAGCAGGATTATGTGAAAGAAGACTGAAAGGATAGATTAAAACCAGATTAGGGAGGGTCTTAAATCTAGGTTAAGGAGTTTTTATTTTACTCTGTAAATAGTAGGGAAAAGTGTTTTAGATAAAGAGTTAACATGGTTAAATTCGTGTATTAGGAAAATTATTTGGGCAGTTGTGTGAAGGATGGACTGCAAAGGAAGAGCTAGAGTCGGGGAGATCAGTTGGGAGGCTCTTAAAATCATCCAGATGAGAGGTTGCTAGGGTATGAACTGTGGCAGTAGCTCCAAAGTGGCTGGATCGGAGAGAAGTTGTGAAGATAGACAACAACAACAACAAAAAGCCAGAAACTGATAGAAAGTGGGAGAAGGAAATGTTGGAGGCTTTGCCCCAGCCTCAACTCTCTCACTAATTAGCTGTGTGACTCTGAGTAAGAGACTTGCCTTCTCTGGACCTCAGTTTCCTTATCTATAAAATGATGAGTTTAGATTTGTAAACTTTTTGAGAACAAGTTAACATTTTTTTTTCTCTTTCCTCCCAGTCTTCCCTCACTGCCAGCACTATCTTAACGATAGATCATATTGACATTGTGATTTACCATTTACATACTTTCCTCACAACCACCCTGTAAGAAAGAGAGTGCAAATATCATTATTTTACACATGTGGAAACAAATACAGGTTAAATGATTTGCCCTTAGTCATATAGTTAATAATAATAATAACCATAATAGCTAGCATTTATATAGCATCTACTGTGTGTTGGGTACTGTACTGAGTGCTTTACAAATATCCCATTTTTATCCTCATAATAACCCTGTTGTTAATTACCCTAATTTTACAATTGAGGAAATTGAAGCAAACAAGGTAAAGTGACTTGTCCAGGGCCACACAGCTAATAAGTGTTTGCAACCAGATTTGAACTCAGGAAGATGAGTCTTCCTGATTTAAGGTCCAGAACTCTGTCTACTTTACCACATAGCTGGATTTGAACTCAGGTTTTTCTGACTCCAGGCCCAGTGCTCTATCCAGTTAATGCACCTAACTACCTCAGTAAGCTAATAAGTGATAGAGCAAAGACTCATTCAAGTGTTCTTACTCCAAATTCCATGTCCTTTCCAAAATACCACATTTATTCCACCAGTCTCAGCCCTTTGTTATCTCATGCTTGGATCACTAGTTGCATCCCACCTAAATTCATTTGACTTTAGGCTCTCAGTCTTTTGGTTCACTCTGTACTTCACTCAGACTCATTTTTAAACACAAAGTCACCTGGTCACTCCCACATTAAAAAGCCTCAATAAAATTATTGTCTACCTCATTGAATCCCAAATCCTCTGCCTGACTTCCAGCATTCCTATATGTCTCCATCCCACTTAGATATCCAACTTCTCACTGTTTCTGATACATTCCAGGCCTTCCCTGTACACACTTCATTCTAACTTTTGTGTCTTTGCTCATGAGCACTTGCTAGGCAGCTCAGCCTAACAGAAGCAGCAAGGCACCTTGAGGGAGAGACTAGAGGTGACAGGTGCCAAATGAGTCAAACTGTCTCCCTCTTAGACCTCAGAGGAGACAGCCAAGAGTCCTAGAAATAGAAGGGTCTTTCATATCACTAGTTCTACTTGCAGCCTGATCCCTACAGTCATCACCAAAAGGAACAACCTCCCTATCACCACCATCAAAACAAAACACCTACTAACTGCCACAGATGGGCAGGTAAGCCCAAAAGTCTGGGACAGCATTGCATCCTACCCAGCCCCAGGTCACTGAACCTGCTTCTGTTCCTGGCCCCACAGCCATCATTTGGAGGCAACCCCTGTGGAAATGGAGCCATTCCTCCTCCTCATCCTCATTAAGCGCCCTCTGCTCACTACTTGAGTAGGCAAGTCGGCTTGCTCAGTCATTAAAGCACCCTGTGTCAAGCAAGTCAGTAGCTCCTTGTGGGCCAACCTTTCTTACTCTCTAATGGAGGTATCCCCGTCCTTTGAGGCGAACTCTGGCCCTAACCCTGACCCTGCTGCCAGCCTAGTCCCTGTAACCCATCATCCAAAGAAGCAACTGAATGGAGAGGCGGCCTGGTAGCCCCTGTGCAGTCACAGCACCAAAGACCTGGAAAAGAGAATTCTTCCTGCCAGTGTTTGGTACTGCAGAGACTGATACTGTTTCATCAATGGAAATCACATTGAAGAAGATGCATGACTTTGAAAGCTTTATTAGATAAACTCTTTACCTCTGTACCTAAGGACTTTCCTATGAATGTACAGCAGAGACCTCTCATCACTTTAGAATGGGAACTTCTTGAGAGCAGCATTGTCCATCTTGTCTATTTTTGTTTCCAGCCTTTAGCCCAGTGCTTCATATACAGTGAACACCATGGACCCATACACATATGCATTTCCTAGATAGCAAACAACCTGAATTCTAATCCTGCTTCTAGCATGAACCTGTGTGATATTGTACAGACACTTAACTTTTCTAGCTTCAATTACCTCTTCTATAAAATGAGGAGACTATAACAGAAAAACGTTTTCTCCAGAATGCCCTTCAAATCCTACCTTCAAGGATCAGCTCAAGTATCTCCTCCATGAAGCCTTCCCTGACTACTACAGCCTTTTGCATTCCTTTTGAACAAAAACTACAACTCTTTCAAATTCAGTCATTATATTTAGTGTTTTCTCTCTAACCATATTTTAAACTTAAGGATTGAACTTTGTCCTTATATTTTGACAATGTCTGGCTTTAATAAGAACTGTTTTATCATTGGAAATAAGATTAAAGATGCATTACTATCTGCTTTACCTTTATACCCTACCCTATAACATGGGGTCTTTCCTCTGGACTTATAGTCGTAATCTCTCCTCATTTTAGAACGTGAGCTTCTTGAGTGCAGAAATAAATGACTCCTAAATACTTTTTTAAATTAAATTGGGTCTAAGGAGGGGAGAATAACCTATTTAACATCACCATCCCCTTTCCATGTTCTAACTCATTCTTCTCCAGGGCCTCTGAAGGCTCGTGGTTGGGGAAAGGAAGGGTGCTCATTGAGAGGTACTTGCCCTTCTCTCCAGCCTGACTGTAGGGGGCTGATATTGGAGTGACTCAGATGACAGATCCATGTATCAGATCACCTATCTGTCACAGAGAAAATGGAATTTCACTAGACATCAAACAGGATTTCATCCTTGACACAATCAAGGTGTGAAATTTATTTGTGTTTAGTTGTTTTCCATCTTCATTTGGGCATTGAATTAGTCAAAGCAATGGGGATATCTGGAGACTAATGTTTCTCTAATTCCTGGAGCAGTGATTTCAAAAGTTAGCTACGAGAGGGAGAGGAGCTGTAGACCTACTTTTTTTTTTAATTAAGTTTTAATTTATGCCTTTTGGTTTTAGGGCCTAGTCATTCCTGGATATATCCCACCCAACTGACTTGTGATCCTTCCCTTGCACCAAACAAAAATAGTTAAAGCCAGCTGGAAGTAACTGAATTTTGATAGAGTATACAACTTTCCACATCAATAATTCCTTGCCTTTCCTTATTTTCTCTAGAGACTATTAGGTGGTTCAGTGGCTAGAGTACTAGGATTGGAATTAGGAAGAATGAGTTCTAATCAGTTGGGTGGGTTTGGGCAAGTCATTTGATCTCTATTTACTTCAGTTTGCTCAACTGTTTAAAAAAAAAACTAATATTAGCACCTAACTCATAGGCTTATAAGAATCAAGGGAGATATTATTAAATTACTTGGCATAGCACTTGGCACATAATAAGTGAGATATAAATGTTTATTCCCTTCCTTTTCCTTCCTTATTTCTGGGATTGATATTGGTCATTATAATTTACATGGCCTTCAACTACATTTTAGTGGGGGAAGAGGGTTGTATATACAATATTCAATTGTGTGCACTGATTTTCAGGTTCTGCTTTATTGTCATAAAAGTGATACCAAAAAAACTCTGAATTCCTTATATTTCTGATTTTTTATTGCCCACTGTTATTCCACTGCATGCATATATAATCATTTGTTTTGCCATTCTCCACCTGAGACAGTTTCCAAGGGAAAAGGAAGAAATAGGCACTTAAATAATACAAATTCAAGAGTTTGAGGATGTTGCCCTCATTTACACCCTCCCTCCCACTATACTTATCCTACCTGTTTATCTACTTACTGAAAATCTAAGCTTTATTCTTTTGACCTTATCACCCATATTCTCGCCAATTAAAATACAAATATTTGTGAGAAAGGTAATATTTTAAGCTCTCCTTGATCACTTGTTTTGTAATATGAATGGATTTATCCAATAATTTCCCAAGTACAGGTTTTGATTGAGAAAAGGATAAGGAATTTAAGAATACCTGTGGGTTAGATAAGGGCCATTGAGGCAGCAAGATGACAAAAAGGAATCTAGAGCACAGAAGTTGTAAGAGAGGAAAGTCCATTTCTAATCAACTTTATTCTGAGTTTCTTATATATTTGTTGTTTCTTATAACCTGTAAAAAATATTTTTTAACACCACTCATAATTTGAACCCAGGAATAAAAGTACTAGGAAGTTTTTCTAGCAGATTCCAGGATTGATTTTTGCTTTCCATCTTCTCCAGGGGAAAAAATAAGATTTAATAGGCTATCTGGGAGGAAAAGATGGAAAGATCTAGGCAGAGTCTATATAAGAATTAAAGTATAAGCTTATGCTTTTGGTAAGAATTTTGAAAACTTGTTTGTTTTTTCCCTTGGGGAGAAAATGATGAAAGTTTTAAGTTGCCCAAAAGAGAAAAATCTTAATATGTTTTTGTCAAGACATGAAAGCTGCCTATCCCCACCTCCCATCCCCAACTCCATCCCAAGACCAGGCATACCAAAAAAATATAGAATGTAAAGTCCTTAAAATAGTCTAGCAATACCAAATCTCAAATTATACTACAAAGCAAAAATTAGCAAAACTGTTTGCTTTTTAGGTTTTTTTTTTAAAGGTTTATTGATGAATTAGATTAGATACACAATAGTCAAAAGCAATATAATGTCCCGTAAACCTGGAAGCCTCAGTTTTTGGGATAAAGTCTCCCTATTTGGCAAAAGTTGCTGGGAAAATTAGAAAACAATCTGGAGGTAATTATAAACCAATATTATCAATAATCTCCAAATAGATACATGACTTGGATATAAAAGAAATCACAAATTAGAAGAGTAAGGAAGAAATTACCTTTAAGATTTATTAATTGGGTAAGAATTCATGACTAAACAAGGGATAAAGAAGGTGACAGAAAATATAATAATTTTAATATGAAATTAAAAGTTTTTGCATAAAAACAGTTCAGCTAAAAAAGTAGAAAATAAAATGAGAAAAATTCTTTACAGTAGGTTTCTTATTTCCAAGATATAAAAGGACCTGATATAAGAATGAAAGTCATTCCCCAGTTGAAAAGTAGTGAAAAGATATGAATTGACAGTTATTGAAGAATTTCCAAATCATAATTACAGAAATGAAAAAGTAACTGAGTTTTTCTCTTGTACCATCAAATTAATGAATAAGAAAAAAAACCTAGGGTAACTGTGGGAAAATAGCACATTAATGTCACTGTTGATAAAATTGTGAATTGGTTTAGTTTTCTGAAAAGCCATTTAGAAACATGCCCCCATAGTCAAAAGTTACTTTAGTTATTAAAGTTAGTAAGCTTTTGTTTACTAATAGATAATACTAATAATAGTTACCTTTTGACCAAGAGATAGCACTACTAGATCTATCCCAAAGAGAGCAAAGAAAGGAAGGAAACACCGCATATATTCAAAAATATAGCAGGTCACTTTATGGTGGCAGAAACCTAGATATTAAAAGTGCTTATCCATTATATGTCTGAACAAATTATGGAATGTTAGTTATTATGGAATATTATTGAGCTGTAAGAAATTACTAAATGAATTGTTTCAAGAAGCCTGGGATGACTTATGTGAACTGATGCTATAAAATTAACAGAACCAATAAAAATTATAATAACATTGTAAAGAAAATTTAGAAGGTGTAATAACTCAGGTCAATGAAATGACCACTCATAATTCCAAATTGTGAATGCTACCTACATAGTAACAAAGGCAATGGATTCAAGATAAAGAATGAGATGTATGTCTTATGTTTGGACACAGAAAATGTTGGAATTTGTTTTGCTTAATGATCTTTTTTTGCTAAAAGAGATTTGTTTTTTCTTGTTATCCAGTGGATAAATAAATAGAAAAGAGAGAGGATAAGGTAGTAGAAAGAAAGAAAAACAAATAGTATTATGACAACTTTGAAAATTACATATTAAATTTATTATATATTTAAAAGAAGAATAAGTTGTACATAACAGAGACCCACAATTTCATGTATAATCCTTGTTTGCTATTATAAATTCAAAATAAAAAATAATGTAATGTCCTCAAAAGAGGGGATCTGTTTTTCCTTTTGTTTTTGTATCTCCAAGCTTATTACAGTGTTTTACATAGGTGCTTAATAAATAATCATTGAATTGGCTTTGAATTCCTCTAAAAATAGGGTTGAATGTGCCCTTTTTGCAGTCTGTACAATCCAAATAAATGCATCCTCTCTTGAGTCCTATACATTTTGATTTTTCAGTTTGTTTGAGGTGGTAGTGTGAGACTCTTATTAAAATATTAATTGATCAAGATGGCAGAGTAAAGGTAGGTACTCCCCTGAATTGTCCTCCAGATTCCTCCAAATACCTCTAAATAATACTAAACAAATTGTTGGAGCATCACAATTCACAAAAAGACAAAAGTCAGAGGAGGTGGGGTCTGTTGTCTCAGGGTGGGTCTGCAGTAGAATCATGGCATAAGCTACATCAGCACTGCTCCACATGATGAAACCAGGAAGTGGCAACAATTTCCAAGCCTCAGCCCACAAAGGTTTCAAGGATAACTCAACTGGAAAGATTTGACTTACTAGGGTATGAGGGTAATCCAAACTCCTGATCAGGCTTTGAGGACCACTGAATCAATTGCAACTGCAACAGTGATAGTGGTGGCTTCTGGAGATCTCAACTCACAGGTGGGGGAGGAAGTGGAGAACAGCTGGTCAGAGAGATTGCAGGGACCTCTTTGTTGGCACTGAGGCAGAAGTCTTTGCTTTGCCTATATTCAGATTTGGGTAGCAGTGTTGGTTCACCATATAGGTTACTAAAAGGATCTCTGAAAACAACTGCACAAAACCCCTGAAGCTTGGGACATTGCATCCTCAACCCTGTAAATAGAGCTCTTCAAAACAGAGTTAAAAGCCAAATAATAGGCTGGGGAAATGAGGGAACAGAAAAAAATTCTGACCATAGAAAACTACTATGGTGACAAGGAAGATCAAAATATGCATTCAGAAGATAACACAGTCAAAACTCCCACATCCAAAGCCTCCAAGAAAAATAAAAATTGGTCTTAAGCCATGGAAGAGCTCAAAAGGGATTTTGAAAATCAAGTAAGAGAGATAGAGAAAAAAATGGAAAGAGAAATGTGATGCAAAAGGAAATATAAAAAGCTAATGAAAATTCCTTAAAAAGCAAAATTGATCAAATGAGAACAAATGAGAAGGTACAAAAAAATTCCTTGAAAGTAAGGAAAATATATTTTTTAAACTTTTTATTTGCAAAACATATGTATGGGTAATTCTTCAACATTAACCCTTACAAAGCTTTCTGTTACAAATTTTTCCCTCCTATTCCCCACCCCTCCCCTAGATGGCAGGATATCCACTACATGTTAATTATATTAAAATACTTGACAAATCGAATATATGTATACATATTTCCACACATCATTTTTGTGCAAGAAAAATCGTATCTACAAGAAAGAAAAATCAGAAAAAGGAAACACAATGCAAACAAACATCAATAGAGAGCATGAAAATGTTATGTTGTGGTCCACATTTCACATCCCTCTCTCTGGGTGTGTATGGCTTTCTTCACTGAACAATTGGAAGTGGAGTGAAACATTTCATTGTTGAAGAGAGCCATGTCCATCAGAATTAATCATCATATAGTATTGTAGTTGTTGTGTATAATGATCTCCTGGTTCTGGTCATTTCACTCAACATCAGTTCATGTAAGTCTCTCCAGGCCTCTCTGAAATTGTCCTGCTGGTCGTTTCTCACAGAGCAATAATATTCCATAACATTCATATACCATAATTTGTTCAGCCATTCTCCAACTGATGGGCATCCATTCAGTTTCCAGTTTCTAGCCACTACAAAAAGGGCTGCCACAAACATTTTTGCACATATGGGGCCCTTTCCTTCCTTTATGATTTCTTTGGGATATAAACCCAATAGAAACGCTGCTGGGTCAAAGGGTATGCACAGTTTGATAACTTTTTGAGCATAGCTCCAAATTGCTCTCCAGAATGGCTGGATCTGTTCACAGTTCCACCAACAATGCATCAGTGTACCAGCCTTCCCACATCCCCTCCAACATTCATCATTATCTTTTCCTGTCATCTTAGCCAATCTGACAGGTGTGTAGTGGTACCTCAGAGTTGTCTTAATTTGCATTTCTCTGATCAATAGTGACTTGGAGCACCTTTTCATATAACTACAAATAGTTTTAATTTCATCATCTGAAAATTGTCTTCATATCCTTTGACCATTTATCAATTGGAGAATGGCTTGAATTCTTATAAATTTGAGGCAATTCTCTATATATTTTAGAGATGAGACCTTTATCAGAACCCTTAAATGTAAAGATGATTTCCCAATTTGATGCTTCCCTTCTAATCGTGACTGCATTGGTTTTGTTTGTACAAAAACTTTTTAACTTAATATAGTCAAAATTATCTATCTGGTGTTCAATTAAGCATTCCAGTTCTTTGGACATAAATTTATTCCATCTCCACAGGATTTAGAGGTAAAATATACTACGTTCCTCTAATTTATTTATGATATCACTCTTTATATCCAGATCATGAACCCATTTAGATCTTACCTTGGTATGTCGTGTTAGATGTGGGTCAAGCCCTAATTTCTTCCACACTAGTTTCCAATTTTCCCAGCAGTTTTTGTCAAATAATGAGTACTTATCCCAGAAGGTGGGGTCTTTGGGTTTATCAAACACTAAATTGCTAACATTATTACCTAGCTTGTCCTGATATCCTATCCTATGCCACTGATCGACTGCTCTATTTCTTAGCCAGTACCAAATGGTTTTAATGACTGCTGCTTTATAATATAGTTTTAGATCTGGTACAGCAAGGCTACCTTCATCAGCCTTTTTTTTTATTAATTCCCTTGAAACTCTTGACCTTTTGTTCTTCCAAACGAACTATGCTACTGTTTTTTCTAGAATTGTAAAATAATTTCTTGGGAGTTTGGTATGGCACTAAATAAGTAAATTAGTTTGGGTAGTATTGTCATTTTTATTATATTCGCTCAGCCTACCCATGAGCATTTTATGTTTTTCCAATGGACTAGGTCTGATTTTATTTGTGTGGAAAGTGTTTTGTAGTTTAGTTTGTATAGTTCCTGACTTTTCCTTGGCAGATAGATTCCCAAATATTTTATACTATCAACAGTTATTTTGAATGGAATTCCTTTTTGTGTCTCTTGCTGCTGAACTTTTTTGGTAATATATAAAAATATTGATGATTTATGTGGATTTATTTTGTATCCTGCAACTTTGCTAAAGTTGTGAATTGTTTCTAGTAATTTTTCAGTCGAGTTTCTAGGGTTCTCTAAGCATACCATCATGTCATCGGCAAAGAGTGATAATTTGGTTTCCTCATTACCTACTCTAATTCCTTTAATCTCTTTTTCTTCTCTTACTGCCAAAGCTAACATTTCTAAGACAATATTAAATAATAATGGTGACAGTGGGCAGCCTTGTTTCACTCCTGATCTTATTGGGAATGCTTCTAGTTTGACTCCATTACATATGATGCTAGCTGAAGGTTTTAAGTAGATACTACTAATCATTTTAAGGAAAAGCCCATTTATTCCTATACTCTCTAGTGTTTTTAATAGGAATGGGTGTTGGATTTTATCAAAGGCTTTTTCTTCATCTATGGAAATAATCATATGGTTTTTGTTAATTTGGTTATTAATATAATCGATTATGCTAATAGTTTTCCTAATATTGAACCAGCCCTGCATTCCTGGTATAAATCCTCCTTGGTCATAGTGTATTATCCTGGGGATGACTTTCTGTAATCTCATTGCTAAAATCTCATTTTAAATTTTTGCATCAATATTCATTAGGGAAATTGGTCTATAATTTTCTTTCTCAGTTTTCTCCCTATCTGGTTTAGCTATCAGCACCATATCTGTGTCATAGAAGGAATTTGATAGTACACCTTCTTTCCCTATTTTTTCAAATAGTTTATATAGTATTGGAATTAATTGTTCTTTGAATGTTTGGTAGAGTTCACATGTAAAGCCATCTGGCCCTGGAGATTTTTTCTTAGGGAGTTGATTAATAGCTTGTTCTATTTCTTTTTCTAAAATGGGGCTATTTAAATAATTTATTTCCCCTTCTGTTAACCTGGGCAATCTATATTTTTGTAGATATTTCTCCAGGAAAATAATTTCTTGAATGTTTGTGGCAGCCCTTTTTGTAGTGGCTAGAAACTGGAAACTGAATGGATGCCCATCAATTGGAGAATGGCTGAACAAATTATGATATATGAATGTTATGGAATATTATTGTTCTGTGAGAAACGACCAACAGTATGATTTCAGAGAGGCCTGGAGAGATTTGCATGGACTGATGCTGAGTGAAATGAGCAGAACCAGGAGATCATTATACGTGGCAACAACAATACTATATGATGATCAATTCTGATGGACATGGCTCTCTTCAACAATGAAATGTTTCAAACCAGTGCCAATTGTTCACTGAAGAAAGCCATATACACCCAGAGAGAGGGATGTGAAATGTGGACCACAACATAACATTTTCATGCTCTTGATTGATGTTTGCTTGCATTGTGTTTCCTTTATCTCATTTTTCTTTCTTGTAGATACAATTTTTCTTGCACAACAATGATAAGTGTGGAAATATGTATACATATATTCGATTTGTCAAGTATTTTAACATAATTAACATGTAGTGGATATCCTGCCATCTAGGGGAGCGGTGGGGAGTAGGGGGGACAAATTTATAACAGAAAGCTTTGTAAGGGTTAATGTTGAAGAATTACCTGTACATATGTTTTGCAAATAATAATAATAATAATTTCTTGAAAATTAGAATTGAGCAAATGGAGCTAATGATTTTATGAGAAATCAAAATACAATAAAACAAATTTAAAAGAATGAAAAAATAGGAGAGAAAGGAAATAAGTCATTGGAAAAACTGATCTGGAAAATAGATCCAGGAGAGAATTAAAAAATTGGCCTGATAATATGGTTTCCTCCATGAACCATGATATAATAATATCATATTATATTATGATAATAACAATTATCATAAAAACAGCTTGGACATCTTTCAAGAAATTATTAAAACTATCTTAATATTTTAGAGCCAGAACGTAAAATAGAAATTGAAAGAATCTACGAATCTCCTAAAAGAGATCCCAACATGGAAAACTCTAGTCAAATTTCAGACCTCCTAGGTCAAAGAGAAAACATTGCAAGCATCCAGAAAAAAACAAGTATAATGAAGCCACAGTCAGAATAACACGACAGTTAGCAGCTTCTACATTAAAGGCTCAGAGGGCTTAGAATATAATATTCCAAAAAGCAATGATGCTAGGATTACAACTAAGAACACATATCCAGAATATAATGCTTCGAGAGAAAAGGTAGACATTCAATTAAATAAAGGATTTTCAAGTATTGTGGTGAAAAGATCAAGCTGAATAGAAAATTTGATTTTCAAATACAGGACTCAGAAGAAGCGTAAGGAGGTAATCAGGAAAGGCAAATCATAATGAACTTAACAAGGTTTTTTCTGTTTACATTCCTACATAAGAAGATACTAGTAACTTATAAGAATTTTTTCATTTTTTTTTGCTTTTTTTTATTTGCATAACATATGTGTGGGTAATTTTTCAACAATAACCCTTACATAGCTTTCCGTTACAAATTTTTCCCCCCAACTCCCTACCCCTCCCCTAGATGGCAGGATATCCACTACATGTCAAATATGTTAAAATATTGGCAAATCGAATATATGTATACATATTTCCAAACTTATCATTGTTGTGCAAGAAAAATCTTATCTACACAAACGATATATCAGATAAAGGAAACACAATGTAAGCAAACATCAATGAAGGAGTATGAGAATGTCATGTTGTGGTCCACATTTCACATCCCTCTCTCTGGGTGTATATGGCTTTCTTCAGTGAACAATTGGAGGTGGTTTGAAACATTTCATTATTGAAGAGAGCCATGTCCATCAGAATTGATCGTCCTATAGTACTATTGTTGCCGTGTATAATGATGTCCTGGTTCTGCTCATTTCACTCAGCATCAGTTCATGCAAGTCTCTCCAGCCCTCTCTGAAATCATCTTGCTGGTCATTTCTTACAGAACAATAGTATTCCATAATATTCATATACCATAATTTATTCAGCCATTCTCCAATTGAAGGGCATCTATTCAATTTCCAGTTTCTAGCCACTACAAAAAGGGCTGCCACAAACATTCTTGCACATGTGGGGCCTTTTCCTTCCTTTATGATTTCTTTGGGATATAAGCCCAATAGAAATGCTGCTGGGTCAAAGGGTATGCACAGTTTGATAACTTTTTGAGCATAGCTCCAAATTGTTCTCCAGAATGGCTGTATCTGTTCACAGCTCCACCAACAATGCATCAGTGTCCCAGCCCTCCCACATCCCCTCCAACATTCATCATTAACTTTTCCTGTCATTTTAGCCAATCTGACAGGTGTGAAGTGGTACCTCAGGGTTCTCTTGATTTGCATTTCTCTGATCAATAGTAATTTGGAGCACCTTTTCATATGACTATAAATAGTTTTAATTTCATCCTCTGAAAATTGTCTGTTCATATCCTTTGACCATTTATTGATTGGAGAATGGCTTGAATTTTTATAAATATGAGACAATTCTCTATATATTTTAGAGATGAGACCTTTATCAGAACCCTTAAATGTAAAGATGATTTCCCAATTTATTGCTTCTCTCCTAATCTTGTCTGCATTGATTTTGTTTGTACAAAAACTTTTTAACTTAATATAGTCAAAGTTATCTATCTGGTTTTCAATTAAGAGTTCCAGTTCTTCTTTGGACATAAATTTATTCCATCTCCATAGGTCTGAGAGGTAAACTATATTACATTCCTCTAATTTACTTATAGTATCACTATATCCAGATCATGAACCCATTTAGATCTTATCTTGGTATGTGGTGTTAGATGTGGGTCAAGCCCTAATTTCTTCCACACTAGTTTCCAGTTTTCCCAGCAGTTTTTGTCAAATAGTGAATACTTATCCCAAAAGCTGGGGTCTTTGGGTTTATCAAAAACCAAATTGCTATAGTTATTGCCTAGTTTGTCTTGTGATTCTATCCTATTCCACTGATCGACTACTCTATTTCTTAGCCAGTACCAAATGGTTTTGATGATCGCTGCTTTATAATGTAGTTTTAGATCTGGTACAGAAAGTCCACCATCATCAGCCTTTTTTTTCATTAATCCCCTTGAAATTCTTGACCTTTTGTTTTTCCAAATGAACTTTGCTACTATTTTTTCTAGATCTGTAAGATAATTTCTTGGGAGTTTGATTGGTATGGCACTAAATAAGTAAATTAGTTTGGGTAGTATTGTCATTTTTATTATATTCACTCAGCCTACCCATGAGCATTTTATGTTTTTCCAATGGACTAGGTCTGATTTGATTTGTGTGGAAAGTGTTTTGTAGTTTAGTTCATATAGTTCCTGACTATCCCTTGGCAGATAAATTCCCAAATATTTTATACTATCAACAGTTATTTTGAATGGAATTTCTTTTTGTATCTCTTGCTGCTGAACTTTATTGGTAATATATAAAAATGCTGATGATTTATGTGGATTTATTTTGTATGCTGCAACTTTGCTAAAGTTGTGAATTGTTTCTAGTAGTTTTTTAGTTGAGTCTTTAGGGTTCTCTACGTATATCATCATGTCATCTGCAAAGAGTGATAATTTGGTTTCCTCATTACCTACTCTAATTCCTTT
>JAJPUD010004673.1:81775-125949 GCA_023553655.1 Myrmecobius fasciatus
GGAATTTGGTAGTACACCTTCTTTCCCTATTTTTTCAAATAGTTTATATAGTATTGGGATTAATTGTTCTTTGAATGTTTGGTAAAATTCACATGTAAATCCATCTGACCCTGGAAATTTTTTCTTAGGGAGTTGATTAATAGCTTGTTCTATTTCTTTTTCCGAAATAGGGCTATTTAAATAATTTATTTCCTCTTCTGTTAATCTGGGCAGTCTATATTTTTGTAGATATTCCTCCATTTCATTTACATTATCAAATTTATTGGCATAAAGTTGGACAAAGAAACTCCTAATTATTACTCTAATTTCCTCTTCATTGGAAGAAAGTTCTCCCTTATCATTTTTGAGACTAATAATTTGATTTTCCTCTTTCCTTTTTCTAATCAAATTAACTGAAGGCTTATCTATTTTGTTGGTTTTTTCATAAAACCAACTCTTACTTTTATTTATTAATTCAATAGTTTTCTTATTTTCAATTTTATTGATCTCCCCTTTAATTTTCAGAATTTCCAATTTGGTATTTAATTGAGGGTTTTTAATTTGGTCTTTTTCTAGCTTTTTTAATTGTAAGCTCAGTTCATTAATCTTCTCTTTCTCTGTTTTACACAAGTAAGCATCTAGAGATATAAAATTACCCCTTATAACCGCTTTAGCCGTGTCCCACAAATTTTGGTATGTTGTCTCATTGTTTTCATTCTCCTGGATGAAATTTTTGATTGTGTCTATAATTTGCTCTTTCACCCATTCGTTCTTCAGGATTAGATTATTTAATTTCCAAATAACTTGTGGTCTATTTTCTCCTGGCCTTATATTACATGAGTTTTATTGCATCATGATCTGAGAAGGATGCATTTACTATTTCTGCTTTTCTGCATTTGATTTTGAGGTTTTTATGCCCTAACACATGATCAATTTTTGTATAAGTTCCATGAACCCCTGAGAAAAAAGTATACTCCCTTCTATCACCATTCAATTTCCTCCAGAGTTCTATCATACCTAACTTTTCTAGCCTTTTGTTAACCTCCCTAACTTCTTTCTTATTTATTTTGGAATTTGATTTATCTAATTCTGAGAGAGCAAGGTTGAGATCTCCCATTAGTATAGTATTACTGTCTATTTCTCCTTGCATCTCTCTTAACTTCTCCTCTAGGAATTTGGATGCTATACCACTTGGTGCATATATGTTAAGTATTGATACTGCTTCATTGTCTATGGAACCCTTTAGTAATATGTAGTTTCCTTCCTTATTTCTTTTAATTAGATCTATTTTTGTTTTTACTTGATCCAAGATAAGGATTGCTACCCCTGCCTTTCTTTGTTCACCTGAAGGATAGAAGATTCTGCTCCAGCCCTTTACCTTCACTCTGTATGTATCTCTATGTTTTAGATGTGTTTCTTGTAAACAACATATTGTAGGATTC
The DNA here is from genome assembly GCA_023553655.1 of Myrmecobius fasciatus. Lineage (NCBI taxonomy): Eukaryota > Metazoa > Chordata > Mammalia > Dasyuromorphia > Myrmecobiidae > Myrmecobius > Myrmecobius fasciatus. The sequence continues at coordinate 83,197 of JAJPUD010004673.1, forward strand.
TGGCTTTTAATCCAGTCTGCTACCCGCTTCCGTTTTATGGGAGAGTTCATCCCATTCACATTCACAGTTAAAATAACTATATCTGTATTCCCTGCCATCTTATTTACCCAGAGTTATGATTTTCTCTTCCCTTTCCCCTCTCTCCCTTCCCCCCTCCCAGTACTTTGCTCTTGATGACCACCTCCCACCAATAATCCTCCTCCCTTTAGAGTCCCTCCCTCCCCTTTATACCTTTCCCCTAATCCTTCTATTAGTTTATCCCTTTCCTTTTCTCCCCTCCCTCCTACCTTCCCACAAGGAGGGTCAGGCCTTTCTTTGAAGCCAAATGTGTCTGATATACTCTCTTAGAGTCCAATCTAATGAGAGTAAGGTTTACACAATACTCGTCGCCCTCCCTTCTTTCCCTCAATTATATTAGATCTTCTATGTCTCTTTATGAGATTTTGCCTTATTTTACCTCCTTTATTTTTACTTTATTTTGCCTCCTTTTCCCCCTCCCCCCTTTTTCTTTTTCAGTATGGTATCCCTTCCACCTCTAATTTCTTTTCCATTATTATCAAAGAAAAATCAAATTATACTGCCATTCTTTAAAGGATACCTATAGTAGAAATATAGTTCTCAAGAGTTTTCCTTTTTACCTTTTTATGCTTCTCTTGAGTTCTCTATTTGGAGGTCAAATTTTTTGTTCAGATCAGGTCTTTTCATTAGAAATAGGTGAAATTCTCCTGTATCATTGAATGACCATCTTCTTCCCTGGAAGATGATGCTCATTCTAGCTGGATAACTTATTCTTGTCTGTAATCCAAGTTCTTTTGCCTTTCGGAATATCTGGTTCCAGGCCCTTTGATCCTTTAAAGTGGAAGCTGACAGATCCTGTGTAATTCTAATGACAGTTCCTCGGTATTTGAACTGTTTCTTTCTAGGTGCTTGCAATATCTTTTCCTTGGTGCGATAGTCCTGAAATTTGGCCACGATATTCCTTGGGGTTTTAATTTTGGGGTCTCTTTCTGGAGGTGATTGGTGAATTCTTTCAATGCCAATTTTGCCTTCTGATTCTAAAACATCAGGGCAATTCTCTTTCATGATTTCCTGGAAGATAGCATCCAGGTTCTTTTTTTCATCGTGGCTTTCAGGGAGTCCGATAATCCTTAAATTGTCTCTCCTGGATCTGTTTTCCAAGTCAGTTGTTTTTCCTAGGAGATATTTCATATTTTCTTCTATTTTTTCATTTTTTTGTTTTTGTTTAACTGATTCTTGAAGTCTTATTGAGTCATTTACTTCTATTTGTTCAATTTTAATTTTTAAAGTATTATTTCCTTCAGTTATCTTTTTTAGCTCCTTTTGTAGCTGGCCAATTGAATTTCTGGATTCAATGCATTCTTTTTCCATTTTGCCAGTTTTATTTTTCAGTGAATTGTTGTCTTTTTCCAATTCACCAATTTTGTTTTTCAGTGAATTGTTGTCTTTTTCCAATTCACCAATTTTGTTTTTCAGTTCACCATTTTTATTTTCCAGTGAATTGGTGATTTTTTCCAATTCACCAATTTTGTTTTTCAGTGAACTGTTTTCTTTTTCCAATTCACCAGTCCTATTTTCCAGTTTTTGATATTTCTGTTGCCCTGATCTCAATTTATTTCCCCATTCTTCTTCTAGCTCTCTTTTGAGATTCTTAATGCAATCATCCAGGTAAGCCTTCTGAAAGGGAGACCAACTTAAGTCTGCCATTGTGGCTTCATCTGGGATTGTTTTCATAATGTCAGCATCTGGGGACTGTTCTATTTTTTCTCCGTAAAAGCTTTCTATGGTGAGAGCTCTCTTCTGCTTCTTGCTCATGATTTAAAGTTGGGATATTGATCAAAAGCAGAGAAAACTGCAACAATTTGTATTTGCCCTGGGGCAGTTTGCCGAGTTGACTTCCGGTCTGAGGCTGGTCGGGCTACATTCGCACTAGGACCACGTTTTCAGCTGCTCTCGATCCACCCTTTACCAAAGGCAGATCTGCCAAAGCATCTGCCCGCAAGCAGAGCGAAGTGGCCCAGGCGTCTCCCAGGGGCTTCCTGGGTGCCTAAAATCCGCCCCTCTATCGCAGCCCTGACTTCTGCCCAGCTGGAGTCTGATAGCGACCAGCCCTGATTTCCCCTGAGGCTAACCCTCTCAGGTGTTCTTTCAAGGTAGATTTTTGATAGAAGTGTGTTGTAGTCCAAATGTTTGGCGGAGCCCTCACTCAAAAACCAGTTCAAAGGAAGGCTCACTTTGTCTGGGTCTGAGGGAAGGTCCCAGGAGTTCACAGAGAAAGCTGTCTGCTGTTCGCCATCTTCGAATTTTTTCATTATTATAGTAATTAGAAGTGGTATTTATAGATAGATGGCACAAGTGTGAGCTGAACAGGAAGGGATATCTAAAAAAAATAAAATGAAAAGATCAGAGAAGGATGTAGCAGGAGAAAAGAAAAGGGAGAGGTAGAATGGTGTAAATTGTCATAAAAGAGACAAGAGAAAGCTTTTACAATGGAGGGAAAGGGGGAGAGTGAGTGAACCTTACTCTCATCAGAATTGGCTCAAAGAGGAAAAAGCACGCACACTCAAAATGGGTATAGAAATCTATCTTGCATACAGAAAAGTAGGAGGGGAAGGAGATATAAGACAAGGGGAAGTGTAGAAGAGGGAGAAGGCACATTGGAAGAAGAGCTGATCAGATGCAAAACACTTTTGAGGAAGGACTGGGGGAAAGGAAAATGAGGATAGAATAGACAGGAAATAGCAATAATAATTATGAAAATAATTTTGAATCGTTTCTCTGATAAAGGTCTCATTTCTCAAATGTATGGGGTATTGAGTCAAATTTATTTTTTTTTAAATAAGCCATTTCCCAATTGATGAAATGATCAAAAGGTAAGATCTATGCCAAAGGGTTATGCAATCATACATACCACTACTAGGCATGAATTCCAAAAGAGATTTTTTTTTAAATGAAAAGATCTCCATATGTATAAAAATAATTTGTAGCAGCTCTCTTCTCAAGGCAAAGAATTGGAAATTGAGGAGATACCCATCAATTGGGAAATGACTAAATAAATTATGGTAAGTGATTATGAAGGAATATTATTGTATAAGAAATTATACTATTGCTATCAGATAAACATGGAAAGTCCACCATGAATTGAAGCAAAGTGAAATGTACTATGAACATAGTAATAGCAAAATTGTGGGATGATTGGCTGTGAATGACTTAGTTACTCTCAGCAATACAATGATCCAAGACTACTCTGAAGGACTTATGAAAAATATTATTCCCAGAGAAAAACCTGAAGCATACTTTTTAAAAATGTTTTTTTTGGGGGAAGGTCTATATTTTCTTTTGTAACTTGACTTTAAGGAAATGTTTCACACAATTTCCCATGGGCCTTCTCAATGAGGGAGGAAGGGAGAGAATCTGGAATTCAAAAATTTAAAAACAAATATAAAAAATTGTTTTCCATATAACAGGAAAATAAAAATATTTTTAAAAATAACATATTGATCGGGGCAGCTAGGTGGCGCAGTGGATAGAGCACCAGTGCAGAAGTCAGGAGGACCTGAGTTCAAATCTGGTCTCAGACACGTAACAGCTGTGTGACCCTGGGCAAGTCACTTAACCCCAATTGCCTCAGCAAAAAAGCAAATAAATAAATAAATAACATATTGATCTTTGAGCACAGCTTAGTTATGATATATATCCTAGGTATCTATGCTTGTGTCTTATTCCTCTAATATATAATTACCGATTTTTCAGAAATGTTCTGAATAAAATATGTACTTTAAAAAAAGTTCAATAGCATTTTATTTTTCCAATTTCATGTAAAGATAGATTTCAACATTTTCATAAGATTTTGAGTTCTAATTTTTTTCTTTCTCCTCCCTTACCACCCTCATCCTCAAGACAGTAAGCAATCTAATAAAGTTTATTACATGTACCATCATTTTAAACATTTTCCATATTAGTCATTTTGTGAAAGAAAAATCAGAACAAAAGGGAAGAACCACAAGAAAAAAAACCAAAAAGTGAAAAGAGTATGCTTCAATACATTCAGATTCTGTAGTTCTCTTTCTGAATGCAAATGGCATTTTCCATCCCAAGTCTATTGGAAATGTCTTTGATCAATGTATTGCTGAGAAGAGCCAAATTTATCATAGTTGATCATCACTTGTTCTTACTGTGTACAGTTTTCTCCTGATTCTACTCCCTTCACTCAGCATCAGTTCATGTAAGTCTTTCCAGGCTTTTCTGGAATGATGCTGCTCATCATTTCTTATATAACAATAATATTCCATTGCATTCATATGATATAATTTATTCAGCCATTCCCCATTTGATGGGTATCCACTCATTTTCCAATTCTTTGCTACTATAAAAATAGCTGATACAAATATTTTTGCATGTGTGGGTTCTTTCTCTTTTTTTATGATCTCTTTAGGATACAGACCCAGTAGTGACACTGCTGGACCAAAGAGTATGCATAATTTTATAACCCTTTGAGCATAGTTCCAAACTGCTCTCCAGAATGGCTGGATCAGTTCACAACTGCTCCAACAATGCATCCATTTTCCCATATCCCCTCCAATATTCATCATTATTGTTTCCTGCCATTTTAGCAATCTAATAAGTGTGAAGTGTACCTCAGAATTGCTTTAATTTGCATTTCTCTAACCAATAGTTATTTAGAGTTGTTTTTCATATGTCTATAATATGGCCTTAATATAATATGTGCTTTGTTGAAAAAATAAATTGTAAGATGATCAGTGATTTTGAAGATACAATTTTATCTTGTAACTTCAGGACAATATTCACCAGCTCCAAAAATGACTCTTTAATGGATAATAGTTCTGGTGCCAGTGACTAGGGGAATACTGGAAGTTGAAATGAATTTACTCATTCCAACCCAAATAATTAGGTCCCAGGGAATTCCCAATAAGTAGGAAGCAAAGAAATAAGAAGATTCCATGAGAAATTGCTGGCTTTTCTGTTTTTATTGCTTCTAACTGTGGGTCTTCTAAAGGAACTAAAATATCTCTGAGGCAATGGACTGGTTAAAAAAAAAAAGAGTTTTAGAAAAGAAACCACTCACTGGACAGCGGCAATTTAACTAAAAAATAGCAGGTCATAGTAGCAGTTCCGTGGCAGAAGAAACACAGAAGATGCTCTTGGTAAAAAGCAAGCAACAGTTTCAGAGACAAATTTTTGGACCTAATACTGTAAATTATTCCTTCTCCTGCCCTTATAATAATTTGTGGGAGAGCGTGGCTCTATCTATGGCCCTATATGGATCTGCAATGGGAATATTTTTCTTGTTATTTTTCTTTTTTGTTTAATATTTTTGAATTAATGTGCCTTGTATTTTGGTAAAAGGAGAATAAGAGTTGGATGCTTGTGAGCTGTACTTTTGTTTTTTAAATGTGGGTTTGGCCTTCAGGGAAGAAAACTAAGGGGAACAGGGGACCTGGATTACAGGATATAAAAAAGAAGCAAAGTTTTGGAAAGCTGGGGAAAAAATTTACATCCAATGTTTCTGATAAAGGCCTTACCTCTAAAATATATAAGGAATTGACTCAAATTTATAACAATAAAAGCCATTCCCCAATTGATAAATGGTCAAAGAATATGAATAATTTTCAAACAAAAAATTGAAAGCCATTTCTAGTCATATGAAGAAATGCTCTAAATCACTATTGATTAGAGAAATGCCAATTATGACAACTTTGAGGTTGTACTTCATACCTTTCAGATTGGCTAAGATGATAGGAAAAGATAATGATAAATGCTGGAGAGGATGTGGGAAACCTGAGACATTAATACATTGTTGGTTGAGTCTTGATCTAACCATTCTGGAGAGCAATTTGAAATTATGGTCAGAGGGCTATCACACTGTGCATACCCTTTGATCCAGCAGTATGTCTAAGCCTAGAAAGACTTAAATGAACTAATAAGTGAAATGAGTAGAACCAAGAGAACGTTGCACAAAGCAACAAGATTATGTGATGATCAGCTGTGATAGATTTGGCCCTTTTCAACAGTGAGGTGATTCAAGGCATTTCCAATAGTCTTGTGATGGAAAGAGCCATCTGCATCGAGAGAGAGAATTATGGAGATTGAATGTGGATCAAAGAATATTTTCACCTTTTTTATTTGGTTTGGTTTTCTTGTATTTTTTTCTTTCTCATTTTTTCTCTTTTGATTGGATTTTTTTTTTTGCACAACATGATGAATATGGAAATATGTTTAGAAGAATTGCACATGTTTGCTCTCTAGGAAGGGGGAAGGGAGAGAGGGAGAAAAATTTGGAACTTATTGTTTTGCCAGGGTGAATGTTGAAAACTATCTTTGTATGTATTTGGAAAAATAAAAAGCTATTATATGTAATATGTAATATATATGATATGTGATATATTAACATAATATATAGAAGATTATATGTGTGTGTGTATGTATGTGTGTGTATGTAAGAAATAAAGTAGTGGTGCTAAGGGTAAAAGACCTAAATATAGGAGCCTGCCAGAAAAATCTGTAAATTACCACATTGAAGGGCATTGGATACCTAGAAATGTACACAGCTTTTAAAGACTTTCATGGCACTAAAGACAAACCATGGTTCAGGATAAATTCTGTTGTCCAGATAATATCAGCATTTCAAACTCTAGTCAGCCTGTTTAGCTTGAGTCAAAATGTCCTATTTGGGTCAGAATGGCCACCAAGACAAAAATAGTCCGCCTTCTTTTTCTAAGTGGACCTAAATGGGGAATTATGGAACCTTGGGGGACTGGAATATTTTTGAACACTGTCAAAACATAAAATTGGTGGGGGTGGAGATGAAGATTGAGGTGGAAGGCAATTAGTCATTAGTGGTAGAAGTTAAACACAAACCAAAATGTATCTGGGACTAAGAAAAAGAAAGGATCCTTGGAGAATTAAGATGTGTATATTCTGTTTTCTGATAGACTACAGACCATGAGTTCAGGGATTATTTCATTTTGGTTTTTGTATTCCCATTGCATAGGACATAATAAGTGGAGTTTTTATTAATATGCTGAGACCAGCATTCAAGATGAATTCATTTTTATTCATCTTTGTTTCATAAATTAAAAGTCAATGCAGTCAATATTAATATTGGGAAAAGCCCTTAAAAGTCAACCTTTGGTGTTATAGGCAAAGGAAACTCAGAAGAAGGGAACAGTATCAGAGTCAGAATCATAAGGTCACTGATTTATAGCTAGAAGAGACCTAGAAGGGACACCAGAAGCCACCACATCCAATCCCTTACATTCACAGATAGGGTAACTAAGACAGAGGGGACTTAAGTGACTTGCTCAAGATCACACAGGGGGTAAACATCAGAGGCAGGCTTTGAACTCCAGTCCTCTCATGACTAAATTAGCTTTCTTTCTATCATATACCTTCTAACTACCTTTAAAAAAAAAAAAAAAAAGCAAGGCAACTGTTTTCAAATGCTTCTTGGATGTATAATGAGGCAAAGTTGTCCCTAGGCTGTATACCACAGGCGATCTAAATTCTGCCAAATATTACCAAGCTAGAAAGGCTTCACATACAAACTGAGGTGGAATTGTACTGCTTAACTTCAGAGATAGCCTGATTAAAATCATATGGCCAAGGCTGGCCATTGGGTAATTATGACCATAATAACTGATGAACACTTTCTATCAAGGAGTAGAAGATAAAATTAAATAATATGTTTAAAGCACTTTACAAACTACAAAATACTATACAAATGCTACCTTTATTTTCCCATCTGTATGGAGAGAGAAAATATCCTTAGGAGCAAAATCAATGATCCTTGAAGTATAACTTTTTTTTTTTAAATTTTGCTGAGGCAATTGGGGTTAAGTGACTTACCTGGGGTCACATAGTCAGGAAGTATTGAGTGTCTGAGATCACATTTGAACTCAGGTCCTCCTGACTTCAGGGCTGGTGCTCTATCCACAATACCAACTAGCTGCCCCACTTTTTTTTTTTTTTTTTAGCATTGTTTTTTAATATAGTGTTTTTCACTGCAAAAATACAGTATTCATTCTGAACTAAATATTTTTTTTTCTGGACTAATCTGGAAACTGAACTACAAGAAAAGCGTGCTCTGAGTTTTTTAGTAGATTTTAGGGAATGCCTGCATAAGCCAGGATCTCTTCTTTTAAAGAATTCACAGCCCTAGTCCTGTTGGTGGTAGCAAAATATCAAAAATGGAAGGAATACCCATATATTGGGGAATGACTTAACAAGCAATGATATATGAATGTAATGGAATTCTATTCCACAATAAGAAATGAACAGGCAGATTTCAGAAAAAACTGAAAAGACAACATGAACTGATGCCGAGTGAAGTGAGCAGAACCAGAAAAACATTGTACACAGAACAACAACATTATGAGAGGATCAATTATGGTTGTATCAGCTCTTCTCAGCAACACAATGATCCAAGTACAAAGAACTCAGAAAGAAAAATGCTATTCATAACCAAATAAAGAACTGATGGACTCTGAATATAGATGAAAGCAATTTTTTTTCACTTATTTTATTCTTGTGTTTTTTTCCCTTTTTTTTTTTTTTTTGCTGAGGCAATTGAGGTTAAGTGACTTGCCCAGGGTCACACAGCTAGGGAATGTTAAGTGTCTGAGACCAAATTTGAACTCAGGTCCTCCTGACTTTAGGGCTGGTGCTCTATCCACTGTACCATCTAGCTGCCCCCTTTTTTCCCTTTTGATTTGTTTCTTCTTTCACAACAGTAATTAATAGGGCAATATGTTTTACATAACTACATGTATAAACTATATCAAACTGCCTTCCATCTTTGGAAGAGGGGAGGGGACAGAGGGATGGAGAAAAATTTGGAACTCAAAATCTTGTAAAAATGAATACTAAAAGGGGCAGCTAGGTGGTACAGTGGTTAGAGCACCAGCCCTGAAGGCAGGAGGACCTGAGTTCAAATCTGGTCTCAGATACTTCCTAGCTGTGTGACCCTGGGCAAGTCACTTAACCCCAATTGCCTCAGCAAAAAAAAAAAAGCAAAAATGAATAATAAAAATATTTTTGACATGTAACTGGGGGGAAATAAAATAATATTTAATTTTTTTAAAAGGACAACAAAAATAACATATCCTTATCAGGGTAACAAAATTACCATATATATGTAACCATTAAAGAACAAAACAAGAAAATGCCTAATTGCTACTTGGTGTGTGGAACACTGGGAATGTTTTGAAAGTTCGGAAAAGGAAAGGAGGAAAGAAATCAATTCCAGATAGGATATTCAAGCAAAGCTTCATGGCAGAGTTGACAAAAGTCATGCTCTCCTTATTTCCTCTACCCCAATCATTGAGTTCAGTATACTAGGGATCTGAGGTAATCTCTTGATTCACCCCAACTTCATAAAAGACTACTGAAGAAACACCTTGTATTTATATATGCTCATGTGTGTATATGTTGTTTCTTCTAATAGAATGTAAGCTGCCTGAGGGAAAGTAAATTTCATTTTTCTGTATCCTCAGAATTTAGCCTGGTACCTGAGACATAAATATGTGTTCAATAACTGTTTAGAGAATTTCTTTCGGGTATTGGTTGAACTAGCTAGTTGCTGAGGACTATTTCAACTCTCAGTTCTTTGATTAATTGAAGTGGGCCCTGGGTAGAGCTTGTGAGCCAAACGAAGTGCCTCAGTTTCCCCACTTGCTGAAAAAGGTGTCCTCTGTCTTTGGAGTTCAAACAGTAGCTTCTGAGACACCTGACTACAATGTGAGGGCCCTCTCTTCAAGGAACCGGGGCTTCCTTTTCTGGGGAGCAAGCTGGGCCTCAGGCTGATCCAGGGAAGTTAGTCCTAAAGGAGGAGACATCGAGAAAGAGAGAGACATACGCGAGAATGGGATTTTGTATATGCATCTATGTATAGTTTGGTTTTTGCTGGGGCTGGTATCCAGGAGGGGGGTGTTATTAAGAGGCGGGGTGGGGCCTTTTGGGGGGGGCGACCTGCCCAGGGTAGCGGGGGGGGGGCGGGGGCCGGAGGAGAGGTTGCTGCTGGCACAGGCTCAGGCGTGTCTGGCGGACAGCTCAAGTGGGGCTTGGGGCCGGCTGAGCCTTGCAAGGAGCCCCAGCTCGGGTTCTCGCCAAGATGGCGATAGAGGGGAGGGAGAGGCAAAGGCAGCGGCCCCGGCCCCGGCCCCGACTCCGGCCCCCAAGGCCGCGCCCCCGGAGCTGCGGCTCCCTGGGCCAGTGACACCGTGAGCCCCTATCCGGCAGGCAGCGGCCGCGGCGCCCGGGGCTCCCTCCCATGGCGCAGGGAGACGCCAGGCGCAGCCTTTGGGTGCTCTCGCTGACCTTCTGCGCGCTGTCGGTCCACGGTAAGGGGCCCTAGGACCGCCAGGACGAGGAGGGGGAAGGGGACTGCGTGTGCGTGTGCGTGTGTGTGTGTGTGTGTGTGTGTGTGTGTGTGTGTGTGTGCGCGCGCGCGTTCGCGCCCGCGCTCCTGTGCCCCAGTGTGTGCCTGTGTCCCCAGGGTGTACGCGGGTCTGTGCTTGAGGTGCGTGGCTGTATTTGGGGTGGGGTGGGTGTTTATGGTGCATGCTCGCATTTGTGGTACAAGGTTGGATGGGGTGGGGTGCCGTGAGGTTGTCAGGTTTAGGGGAGATCTTGCGGTTTATGAAGTATGGGGAGTTCTGTGACTTTGGGGCGTCCGTGGAGGGAGGCGTGTATGGATTTGTAGGGCGGGTTGGGGGAGTAGATTCAGAAGTATAGAAAGAAGATTTGGAGGTGGCCGCTGTGGAGGGACTGTGGGGCTACTAGGTTCTGGGGTACGGCGAAAATGACGCACATCTTACCCCGGTGCAGGCGATCTCTGGAAGGTTTGGGGGGGGAGGTAGAGCGCAGACCTCAAAATTATTGCTCAGAGGCAAGCAGTTAGGAGGGGGAGGGAAGGCAGCAATGAAAGTGCGTCCAGATTTTGGGCAGAGAGAGGAGAAGATTGTGAGAGGGGTGTGTGTATGTGTGTGTGTGTGTGTGTGTGAGACACAATCCAAAGCAGGATTTTATATACACATACACACACGCACTCTCCCACAGAGTATTGTGGAATAAACCTTTTTCTCCCATCTCCACCCCACTCCCCACCCCACACTGGAACCGAAATGTGTCAGACCAGTCCGAAAGAGGAAGTTTTGGGGGCGACAAGGGTCCCTGATGGGGCAGCTGACATTTCTGTTATCCCGATCCGGGTTCTGCCGTGACATTGCAATCTTGTGCTTAGTTACTGTTCTTTAGTTTGGGGGTTGGGGGTGTCTAAGCTGAGCTGCCTGAGGAGGGAGGGAGATGAGCAGGCTGGCTTTGTTTGCTCCTTACTTGAGGGGGGTGGGGAGCGGGAGCGATGTGGAAGAAGGCCTAGAGTGGGGGGGGGGAGGTGAAGGAGAGAAGGGGATCTCTCCAGCTGCTTTGGCTTTCCAGCTGGATTCAGAGTCCTCTAGCCACAGACCATGTAGTGGTGTTGGGAAATGAGGAGAGGGAGAAATAGGGGCTTGCTAGAGCTTGAGAACTCCTGAGACCTAGCAATCTTTTGCAAAATTCACACATACTCCTGGAATCCTTCCCTCTAGGTACTCTTACTCCAGTATAACTTTGACCAGTACATAGGGTTCAGAGGAGAGCAGCAGATCTTTTAACTTTTAGGTTCACTTTTAGGTTCCTAATCTTACTGATGGAGTCTATTGTACAAAAAAAGAGAAGGCAGACTGATAGAAAAGGAGCTTGATGGATCCTACTATATACACCCTGATCCCCTAACCCCAACCCAGGGAATCAACGCTGCCTTCTCTCTTTCCAGATGTGAGCACACACCTTGTCCTGTTTACCTTTCCATCACCCTCACCTGGGTCATTAAGACCCAGTGGAGATTATTCTTAGAATCATAGGTATATAAACTCAGGGTTGAAAGGTACTTCAGAGGACCTCTGGTCCACTCAATTCATTCTGCAGATGATAAAATTGAATTCCAAAGAAGTAAAACGATTTGCTTAAGATCATGCCAAAAGAAATGAAAGATCTAACATTGAGAATTCAGGTCCTTGTACTTCCAAATTCAACATCCTTTCCCCCAAATTTTCCTGTTCAGAACCTTTCAATAGTTTTCCATTACACATAGCATAAAGTCCAAAGTTCTTTGAATCTTACCTCCAGTTCTTACTAGCTCAATGACCATGAATCAGCCATCTATCTCCTCTGAGCCTGTTTCCTAATCTAAGTGATATCAGAACCTACTTCGAAAGATTGTTGACAGAATCAAATGGGATGATGCATGTAAAATACTTTGCAAACTTTAAAGCATTATAAAAATAAATACAACCACTACCACTGCTACTACTCAGCTTGATATGCAAGATTTTCCATAAATCTGCCTTCCTCTCCAGACTTCTCTCCTCCTGCTGCCTCTACACAAATTCAGTTAAATTCAGCAAACATTCATTAGGTGTGAACTAAACTGTGTGCAAGACATTGTGTTAAAAGTCAGGGCTGACACATGCTATGTTCATTTCTTTTTTCCTAATTTTTTTCTCCCTCCCATGGTTTTTCCCTTTAATTCTGATGTTTCTCTCCCAACATGATTCATAAAAGCAATGTGTATTTAAAATAATTAGTTAATTACAGAATAAAAGTCAGGGCTACAAAGACAAAAAAAATTGCAAAATTTGTGTTTTCAAAGAGTTTACCCTTTGCTCAGAGAATATACCATATCCACAGAGCTAACAAGTATGCTGTATCATAGTCCCTGATATGTCCTGACTATTTCTGCTTGTGTATGCCTTATAATATACTCCATCTATATTACCTGTTATTCATCTTGTCACAAGTTCCCTTCATATCATCATTAACCTAAGCCTTACTGGTTGTTATCTCCTGCTTTTGCTTAGAATTCCCCCCACCTTTCTGAAGTTTTTCTCAAAATCACATTCTCCAGGAAGCCTTAGAATCTTAGTGATCTTCCTTTCTGGATTAGACCTCTCTTGTGTGCATCTCATGTATTATTTTGTAATGTTATTTTGCATCTATATCATGGCTTCCTATTCCTGGAATTCTTAATCTGGAGTCTGTTTTTTTTAATATTTTGATAAATATTTGATACATATTTATGGAATATGTATTTGATAATTGTATAACGGGTTTCCTTTTAATTCCTACATATTTTGCATTGTGTATTTGAAAACATAATTCTGAGAAGTGTTCTATAGTAGTCACCAGATTGCCTAAGGAACCTATTACACAAGTAAAGATGAGTCTCTGGGCAAACTCTAAGGGGGAGGGACAGTATTCTTATATGTCATCTAAGAACTATCATGCTGTTCTGAATACAATGCTGTTTCTGCTTCTTGGGATTTTATTCTGCATCAAGAATTTGGTGGTTTTGGTTAGAACCGTTTTTGAAGAATCTTGGATGGGACCTTGGTTCATGGGTTGAGATTGCTGTTGGGATTAGTATGAGAATCAGTTAGAGGAGAAGTTGGGTTAAGTACGGGTCAGTGCCAGGGGCATCTTTTAATGAGAAACTTTTGTTTTCCTATGTAGCGTTTTTTGTTTGTTTTTTTTTTGCTGAGGCAATTGGGGTTAAGTAACTTGCCCAGAGTCACAGCTGAGAAGTATTAAGTGTCTGAGGTTGTATTTGAACTCAGGTCCTTCTGACTTCAGGGCCGGTGCTCTATCTGCTGTGCTATGTAGCTGCCCCAATGTGTAGTTTTTATAAATTTTTCTTTGAAATTATATATTATTTATATTATATTATATTATATATTATTTGAAATCATACATTTTTACTTGAAATTTAGACACCAAATTGAAATAGACATTTCCTTTTACATAGCAGAATAATCAGCAGAAAAAAGAAGGTTGTACATGAAATTGTATATCATGTATGGTTTCATTTCTTGCCCTCTTTCTCCTGAAACTACTGGCTGTGAAGAGCTGGGCATTGATAGCATGGGAATAATTCTTAGAGAATTCATATCTGGGCACTAAGTACATTGATTTTGCCTGCAGGTGCCAATCTTTTCTAGATAGGGATATACCCTTCCCCATTTCATCACTGTCATTGCTTGTCTAGAAATAGACAGGAGGGGAATGTACAGCTGGAGCATGTGTGTGTGGGGGGGAAAGGTGGAGAGAAACATAGGCATGGAACATTGCACTGGAATGACTTCAAACAGTGTACTTTGCCCTCTGTCCTGATGCCCTCTTACTCACTTGAAACTCAAACAAAAATCCCCAAAACACCCTTAGCTAGCATAACTTGAGGGTTTAGAGGAGATAGAGGGTGGGTCAGCAGATAAGACTTGAACAGGATGCCTTGAGTCATTGTCATGATCTCTAGGGCCCAGTATCTTGGATCTGTCCACTTCTCACCTCCGTTTTTGAACAAATCATCCCATTTTTCTAGGTTGTAGTCTTTCCTCTCCTTGGTTTTCTTCAAAACATAGCTCAGAAGCCACCTTCTAGATGAGGTCTTTCCTCATTCTACTGGTATATTCTCTTTTTCTTGAAAGAATTCAATATTACTTTGTATATGCTTACTTAGGAACAGGTTGTATCTTCTCCCTCACCATCTTCTGCCATCTTCCTGTGTTAATTCCTTAAGGACAGAGGAATGTCTTGCATATATTAAACCCTTTAACAATGTTTGGGGACATCACTTAATAAATATCTGTAGCTCCCCCAATAACAGATTAGACATTCAGGTATATCTGAAATAACTCCCTTGAAAATTGGCAAAATATTTACCCTGCAAGAGTTCTATGAGATATAGATTGTAAAAGCATCTCCTTTTACAGAAGAGAAAATTGATTCTCATAGAAATATTGTGACAGTTCTACCTTCATATAAAACAGTTAGAAGCTGCTATACAAACATGTCTCTTGCCTCCAAGTCCAGTGTGTTTTGTGTCATACCAAATAGCCTCTTCAGGAATTTAGTGAAATCATTCTTGAACCTATTTATGCTTTTAATCAGAACCGTTCATCTCTTGGTAATTAATGTCTATTTCATTCCCATATTTATTATATATAATAATATATTATAATAATAATAACTTAAGTTCTTCTGATTTATCTAAAACTTAGTTCTTTCAGCCTTCAAAGAGGCTCTTTAATCCAATGATTCTAGGGCTTGTGTATGTACCTTTCACAAAAGGGGATAACACTGAGAAGTTATTGCTGTTTGAAAAGGTCCAATTTTTGTAGAATGCCTTTCATGCCTTTGATAATTTAAGTTGCCCTTCTGTGGATCTCTTCCAGCTTTGTTACATTTGTATTTGAGGTGAGGGGAGCCAGATTTGCACATGATATTCCAGATGTAGAGCAGATGGCTCTGCCAGGAGGAAGGCCTGGGTGAGGGGTGAGGAAGTTCTCAAGAGTTGGTTTGGGGCCCATGTGTTTGGGGATGAGGCCAGACAGTCAGAAAATGGCATAGGGAGGATATCTTTCTGAGAAAGAGAAAGGAGAAGGGAAAGAAGAATAGAGGGCAGAGAGCACTTCAGTTCCATATATTCAAACTGTTAGGAGATCATTCATCTTCTATTCCCTCTCTAAGGGATCTGGACCTAACTTTCTAAGGATTCATTGAAGATAAGGGAACAGATCTGGTATCTAGAGGAACACTGGGGCTTGAGATGAGATTTGTAAAACACTTAGCACAATGCTAGGTACATAGCAGTAATTTTGCTTTTTCCCTTCTTCCTTTGAGATACAATAGTGTTCAGGAGTTAGGAAAGCATAGATTTATTTTTATTTTTATTATTAGTTTTCAACATTTACTTTTATAAGTTTTTAATTGCCATTTTTTCTTGTGATTGATACAGGTTTTATACCTACAATCATATTAAATGTATTTCCACATTAGTCATGTTGTGAAAGAAAAATCAGAACAAAAGGGAAAAAGCATCAGAATGCAAAAACAAAATGAAAATCATATGCTTTGATCAGCATTCCATAGTTCTTTCTCTAAATGTGGATGACATTTTCTATCCCAAGTCTATTGGAAATATCTTTGATCAATGTATTGCTAAGAAGAGCAATTATCACATAATCTTGTTCTTACTGTGTACAATGTTCTCCTGGCTCTCCTCACTTCACTCAGTATCAATTCATGTAAGTCTTTACAGACTTTTCTAAAATCAGCCTGCTCTTATTATAGAACAATAGTATTCCATTACATTCATATACTACAACTGGTTCATCTATTCCCCAATTACATCCCTTCAAATTACAATTCTTTGCCACTACAAAAAGGCTGTTACAAACATTTTTGCACATATGGGTCCTTTTCCCTCTTTTATGATCTCTTTGGAATACAGACCCAGTTGGATCAAAGGGTTTGCACAGTTTGATAGCCCTTTAGGCATAGTTCCAAATTGAAGACCATAGATTGAGAGCTAGGAAGGACCTCAAAGGTCACGTAATCCAGTCACCTCATTCTACAGATGAAGAAACTGAAGTTCTGGTAGTGAAAGGTCTTCTCAAGGTCTAATGAGCAAAATGTAGTAGAGTTTCCTGACTTCAGCTTTAGCAGTCTTGGCATTATATCACATCTCTAGGATCAGGTGAGTCTCCTCTCTGTAGACACTAACAAACTGGGATATTTAGATGTGAGTGACCAAGATAGTAAAGAGCTTAGAAAGATTTTGTAAGAAACAATTGAAGGAACTGAATCTAGAAGAAGAAAAGATTTGGGTGGGGATGGAAACATTAAATGTCTTCAAGTATTTGAAGGGAGATCAGTTGAATTACATGGATGTTTCAGCTTTGTGGACTGAATTCCTCTTGATTTAAAAAAAAACTCACATTTCCAAATACTTCCCTCCCTCTCCACTGCTCAGAGAGCCATCTTTCATAACAAATAACAAAAAAAAGTGTGTGTGTGTGTGTGTGTGTGTGTGTGTGGAGGGGGAGAATCTCAGCATAACCAACCAGCCACATCAACCAAATCTGACAGCCTTGATGCTTCACACCCATCATCCCCCATCCCTGTGGGAGATAGAATGGAGGGAAATATCTTTTCTCTTCTGGGTCAAGTTCAACAAACACTTTTAAAGTGCCTACTGTGTATCAGGAGAGAGGTAATACAGCAGAGTGGATAGAGTAGTAAAGTTAGAATCAGGAAGCCATGAGTTCAAATTTCTCTGGAATTTATTTGACCTGTGATCACTTTTTCTGAACCTCAGACAATCTTCTAACACTATGGGTTATTGTTGGATGTCATTTATTTGGGTAGAGTGAATTCCCACTTAGATGGAGAAAGCCACAAGTCATTTGAAAGGAGTAGATTTAGTCTGGTTAGTTTTGGAGGGTTGAATTATGGATCTGGGTAATATAGAAAGAGCACTGACTGTAGTCAGAAGATTTATTAGGTTCAAAGGTCCTCACTCTGGGCAAGTCATTTATTTAATCTCCCTAGGACTTGGTTTCCATATTTAGGAAAAGAGTGGGTTAGTTCTAAATTTGTGATAAATCCTTACCAGGAGGCAGACTTCAATTTTGTTGGGGAAGTACTTTCCAAAAATTAGAACACTTAACAATTGAATTGGTCACTTAATGAATCAACTTAATGTTCTGATAGGCTGCAAGACCAGTTAATGGGATTGGTCCTGCACTGGATGAGAGATTGGATTAGATTATATCCAAGGTTCCTTCCAACTCTGAGTCTCTGTCTATGTTGCTCTCTCAACCTTTCTCTGTATAAATCTTCCTGTCTGCCTCTCCATTTGTTTTTCTCTGTTTCTGTCTACCACTCTGTGTCCTTTGGTGTTTGCTCTTCCATCTCTGTCTGTCTCTGTCTCTGTCTGTGCCTGCTTCTTTGCATATCTCTTTATTTAACATTTCTGGAAATTGGAGACATCCTGATTATTTCTCTCTCTTCCCACTCTGTTCTTGCTTAGTCTACTTTTCCAGTCTCTGGAGTGTTGGAGTGAGGGAAGAGGAAAGAAGAGGAGGGAGAGTCTTCTCATATCCCAAGAAGTAGTTTCTTTCTCCCCTTCCAGCTGTTGAAGGGTGAGGGGAAGAAAAAGTATATGATGCAGTATTGTGTGTGTGTGTGTGTGTGTGTGTGTGTGTATAGGAGGGGAATGGGGGGTGTCTCTAAGAGACAATGATTTTGTTTCCTCTCTTTCCCCCCCAACTCCCCTCAGAAGGGTCAGGGGAAAAGAGAATGACTACATGGGGAATTTTCCAGGAACAGCAGTCTGCAGAAAATAAGTTTAAAATCTAGTTGGGCCCCTAGATGGAGGAGCTTCAGAAGGGAGAAACTCGTTAGACTGCAAATGTCAAGGCATTAATTTTTATGGCCTTTTTTAAGCTTAACTAATTAGGTATCTTGAAATGCTGGAAAGACCCTCCCATACTCTGCCCAACAACTCCCCCTTCTTGATATTTCATTGAAAAATGCAGCTTGGAAGATCCTGCTCAGGAAAGGGAAAGACTGGAGCCCCACTAATCCTGCTGAGCTGCAGCAGAGCTGGCTCTGTGCTTTGGGCTGTTAATCTCCTTTCCATCCAAGTTCCATTTAACCACGTAAAATCTCATTTCTCCTGTAAGTGGGCAAAATATTCTGTTAGAAAAGGAAGATCAAGAGTTACCCTAGAGGCTTTCAAGCAGAGAAACCCTATGTCTCTGCCAGAAATCTCACCCTGCAAATTGAAAGATGATTGGGGGGTGGGGAGGATGAGAAGTTGGGGAGTAAACGAGCTTAAATTGTATCAATCAGTTAATAAATCAATCAGCAAGTGTTTATTGAATACCTACTATGTGCTGAGCTCCATATTCCTAACCAAGAGGGATGTCAAAGGATATAGATATAGGCCTGATCTTGGGACCTGATACTATAAGATTTTGGACCTTATCAATCATCTTGGTTTACATCTGTAACTGAGGCATAGAGAAGAGAATATGACCAGGTCATCTAGTTGTAGGATAAGGTACCAACACTAAAAATGATAAATATGTTTTAGTTAAGCAAACAAAGAGTTAGTTGGAGCTTGTAGCAGCAGGAGGGATAGAGGTTAGATATGAGAAGAAACTTCTGAGAAGTCCTGGGAGCATCCCTCCCATCCCACCACCCTCCTCCCACCAATCTATAGTCTATAATTTGGTTTCCATGTTTTTTGCAGCAGGGGTGATATTCATCGAGGTGGGGAAGCTTTGACATCTGCTGTGCCATGAATATTCAGAAACTGAATTAGATCCCTGATCAGCAGGAGCTCCTAGAGTTCCCCTTGCCGTGGCAAAAACACAGACTGCTGATATATCCAGCAGCTGCTCTTACTCCAACTGCTCCCATTGTTTGTCCATCTTGGCAGGGGATTTTCCAATCCAGGGACAGGCTCTGGGGAAGGGAGAGGAGGGAGTAGGGGGAGGGTTTTAGGATGCTTGGATTGTATAGTGTGTGGTTTTTCTCCCTTGAAATCCAAACCAACTGCACAGTCTCTAGAGTAGACAGGAAGCCTTTGGACTGGGAGCCCAACACAGCCAAGCCAAACCCTCTATCCCCAATCTCTCTCTTTTCCCTTGCTGCAGGCCACATAACACACACACACACACACACACACACACACACACATATATATATACACACACTGTTAGACCCTCTTTGTTTTAGCTTTCTGTAAAAGGATTTCCAAACACTCTTCATAGGCAAGTTACCTCCAAAGAGTTAAAAAGCACCCAAAATTCAGGGAGAGGAAGGGGGTGAAACTCTACTGTTCTTAATAATGGGTCTTAGTCTCTTTTATTTTTCATCTTCTTAAATCATGTAATAGACCTTCCTCAAGAACATTATATTCTGCTGAGTGCTGCAAGATGTATACGGAAAAGAAAATACAAGATAATCTATGAAAAGAAAAAAGCACTAAGAACTGGGGGTATGAGGAGGAAGGGTCTGGGATCAGGCACTTTTTACAAGAAGCTTTTCCAGATCCCCATTAATGCATGTGCTTTCCTCTGTTGGTTTCCTCCAATTTATCTGTTTATATCTTGTTTGTACATAGTTGTCTTCATGTGCCCCCATTAACCTTTGCACTAGCCCACAGAGAACAAGGCCTGTTTTTTGTCTTTCTATCTCTAGCACTTAGCAGAGATGACTGGCACAAGGTAGGCACTAAATAAATGCTTGTTATGACTATCTGACTGAGTGGTACCTAGGCTGTTCTTGAAGGAAACTAAGGAAACCAAGAGGCAGAAGTGAGGAGGAAGTGCAATTTATGTTGGGGGGGTTAGAGGGTGGATAAGATTTTTTGTGAAAAGCCAGAGGGAGAGTCCAAAATGTCATGGTAGAAGAATTAATAAGCCAATTAGAATAAAAAGTAGAGTTGGAGAAAAGCAAGAGAACAAGCTTTTATATAAGCATCTAGTGTGTGCCAGTCACTGTGCTAAGTACTTTAACAAATATTACTCATTACCCTGTGAGGTACTTGCTATTATTATCTCCATTTTACAATTGGGGAAACCAAGACAGTCAGAGACTAAGGAATTTGCCCAGAGTCACACAGTTTAAGTGTTTAAGACTATATTTGAATTCAGGTGTTTCTGGCTACAGACCCAGTACTCTATCCAATACACCATCAATATGAAATAAAATAAAATAACCCTGAAAAGATGGATTACAACCAGATGATAGAGGACTTTAAACATCAAACTGAAGTTTGTATTTTTATCCTCCAGGCAAAAGGTAACCACTGAACGGTTTTGAACAGGGAGGTGACATGGATAGATCTGTTGCTTAGGAAGGTTATTTTGGTAACTGTGGAAGCCACAACAGGTTCCAAAGGATTGAAAATGAGTGTCATATAGAGGGCAATTGAGAGGCACATGGTGAACATGAGCAGATTGCCAAAAATAACAAGCGAAGAACTTAGAAAAATAACAGGAACAAAGAACGCCATGAGAAAAATATAAAAAAAGATGGACTGGTCAAGTAATAAGGATGTGAGACGATAAATGAATAGCACATATTAGCATCCTTAATGTCAGGAGACCTTGGGGAAGGTTCCCAACACACACAAGATTAACCTTGCACACTTATAGGAAGCCATGGACAAGAGTTATGCAAGCATGGATAGACTGTGATCTGCATCCTTGGAGAGGGCATCCCAATTGGGGAGAAAATCAATTCCCTTTAATATCTGAAAACATTAGGGCTGGAATTAATATTGACTACTTGGATTATCTTGAAATTCTAGAAAGACCCTCTCTCTCAGGAAGGGAAATTTCCCTTCCTAAGATTTCATTAAAAAAAAAAATACCATCAATTGAGTATAAACAAGTTGCGGCATATGAATGTGATCAAATTTTACTCTGTTATAAGAAGTGATGAAAATGATAAATACAAAGAAACGTTAAAAGACTAGCACAAATGAATGCAGAATGAAATAAGCAGACCAGAAAAGCAACATATCTCAATGGCTAAAACAGTGTAAATGGAAAGAACAAAACCATCACAAAGAGGAAAAATGAATATTTCAAAATTATGAAAAATAAGTGCATCCTCAAAGGAGAGATTTTGAATATATTGTCTGAGTTTTATAACTATATTGATTGGTTTTGCTGATTTTGTCCCTCTTCTTCCATTTTAATTTTTTTCCTTTAAAAAATTCTTTGTCATATGAAATAATTTTCTGGAATGGAAGAAGGAGGAGATATACTGAGGAAATTTAAGCGATGTAAAAACTAAAGACATTGATGAAATGTATTTTTCTTAAAAAGAAATTTGAAAAATGAAGGTCATTTTATTGATGTGGGCAAGTCCCAGAAATGAACTTCCTCAATCACAGCAGCTCAGCACCTTTTCTAGGTGTCTCTGTAGATGGAGTATTCCTGAGTTCAAATCCACCCTCAGGCAATTACTATCTGTGTAACTTTAAACAAATCACTTAACCTCCGTCTCTCATTTTTCATTGTAAGGCAGTTATCTGCCTCCCAGGATTGTGAGAATCAAATGGGATTTTTACAAATCTTAAAGTGCTATGTGAATTTTAGCTATTATTATCTTTATTATTATTTTACAATTTACAATCTTAGGATATGAGTTCTTAAGTTGGGGTCTGTATCTGTTAATTTTAAAAAATAATTTTGAAAACCACATATCAGTATAATTGTTGTGGCTCAAGTCATTTCCAACTGTGACCCCATTTGGAGTTTTCTTGGTAAAGATCCTGGAATATTTTGACATTTATTTTTCCAGCTCATTTTATAAATGAAGAAACTGAGGCAAGCAGGATAAAGTGACTTGCCTGGGGTTACACAGCTAGGAAGTGTCTGAGACTGGATTTGAACTCAGGAGGATGAATCTTCCTGACTCCAGGCTGTGCACTATGGCACCATCTACCTGCCCCTTCAATATAATTGGTTTCCTTTACATTTCTATTATTTTATGCATTTAAAAACTTTATTCTGAGAAGGGGTCTATGGGCCCTTAATCAGACTGGTAAAGGGGTTCATGGCACCAAAAAGATTAAGAGCTCTGGTAGAAAGTTACCTGAGAGGTTACCTAGGGTCACAGAACCAAAGGCCTGAGCCCAAGTCTTGCCTCTGAAGCCACCTTTCTATGGACTATGCTTTGATTCCTCTCAGATAACTATTATACATAAAATAATGTAGTGAGTGCATTAGAAAGCAACAAAATTAAGTACTGAGATCCATGAGTAAAAGATTGCTGACTGCTGTTAAAATAACAAACACAGACCAATCTTTTTTCTTTTTTTTCTTTTTTACCTTGACCCTGATTTTGGATGCCCTTTTCCCCAGGTGATATAAGGGAAATTTTTCTAACAACTAGGGCTAACTGCAAATGGTCTGGAGTACTTTTAGAGATAGTTATGTGCCCTTTCACAAGAGGTCTTTGAGCTCAGACAAGATGACTACTTGGTGTAGAGGATTTGATCTAGATGATATCTGACTCTGGACTCAGTAATTCATGGATTCTGTTTTCTCAGATTCCCTTTTCTAGCATTTCTATGTGAAAGGGAGAGTCCCTGAATCTTCCTCCCATTATAGATTCTGATTTGACCTTAAATGTATGGAATACTAAATGTATGGAGGGAAGCCAGTATATGCATGTAGAATTGATAGGGAGATTGGAGACTTTGGGAAATGGGACTCATATTCCCATTATACATATTGAAAAGTCACTTTTCTTGCCCCTGCAGGAGAGCAGCTGTTGTCACAGGAGACGTCCGTGGAGTTGGGCTGTGGTGTGGGACCGCTGTATGTGACCCTGGGGCCTGAGCAGGCAGTGGTACTGAATTGTAACCCTGCACCTACCCCTTCTGGGCCTCCAGCCCTAGTGACCTGGCACAAGGATGGGAATCCACTACAAGAGAAAAAACATCTGCATCTGCTGCCTAATGGTTCCCTGTGGGTGTCCCAGGCAGCCCCCCAGGAGAGTGGTGATGAAGGAGCCCCTGAAGCTCTAGGGGACAATGAGGGCAATTACTCCTGTTTGGCCCACAGTCCCCTTGGAGTGGTGGCTAGCCAGGTGGCTGTGATTAGGTTCTCCAGTAAGTGTCTGTGTCTGGCTAGTTTGGGACTGAGCAGAGGTGGGGCCTGGAGGGCCAGAAATGTGAATTCTTTATTAGTGGTAGAGTGGGGAGAAGATAAAAACTGAACTTAAAGAAAAGACCAGATAACTTGTCCCTTCCCCAAAATTTTATCCCTTCTGTTCCAAGAATTCTGTGACTTGCTTTTCCTTCCCATTCTTTTGTTTCTGTCTCTTTCTTTCCTTTTCCTCCCTCCTCTTCTTTCCTCCTCTCTACCAAAAAAAGCACTGTCACAGTTTTCTCTCCATCCGGAACCTCAGACTGTGGAAGTAAATGGGACAGCCCGATTTGAGTGCCGAATTGAAGGGCTGCCAGCCCCGGTCATCACCTGGGAGAAGGACCACAGGGCACTGCCATCTGAGCCCAGGTAAGTGTTCCCTGGAAGGGGACAGGGCTAGGGGGAAGCTGGGAAGCAGGTAACATCAGGATATTAGTTGGGTTTTTTAAATTTCCAATGAGAGACTGGATTTTCTTCCCTGGTCTAGAAATCATAACAAGTAGTTAATGTCCCTGATACTGTTACTAGACCTTGAGAGAGCAGATGTTGGATTTTTGTTACTTCAGAGGAGAAGTACTTATTAGGATGAGGGCATGCCTCCTAACAAGGGCAAAATGACCTATGTCCTAAGGAGAACCTTTGGAAAAATTATCTTGTTGACTTTCCTACTAGGCTTGTGGAGAGGGGATTGCAGTGATAAGATTTCTCATCACTTTTCCCTTTGCTCTGGCCTTCTAGAGAAGCTCAGACAGCAAAGGACTTCTCACCTTTACTCAACATCAGCGTACATCATGTGACTATAAAATCAAAGTTTGGGTTTCTTAGCCTCTGACCAACAACTCTACAAATAAACTCCCTAGGAGAGAGGGAACCCTATTTATTCCTCTAAGTCATATTAACTCAGCCATTACCCCTTCCCTGGGCAAAATTATGAAATATATCTTCAGGGTCTTCACTTTGGGCAACTCTAAGATGCTCTACCACCTTCCATTATCCCATATCTCATATTGCTCCTTATCATCTAGTGCCCCACTGAAACGTTCCTGTTCCAAAGTTCGTCATCTCAGGGCAATACTTTCTATGGCTTCCACTGTATAACAATAGTTTGTGCCAGTAGAAAGGTGCTAAGAAAAGACTCTTCAGTCTATTCTGTCTAGGTAATATGCATTTTAACTGTGACCGTCTGAGCAGAAAGTGGCCCCTCTTTCCCATATTTCTTAACCCATTAATGACTCTAATATGGAAAGTTAAAGGGAAATTTCTTTTTAGGGCTATCAAAAGGTACTAGGTTTTCCTTGATTAAGAGGTCATCAAACAAATGCTAGATGACTACTTGTCAGAGGGAGTTTTTGTACAAGACCAGATGGGGTCCCCTTCCAATCCTGAGATTCTGTGAATTTAAAGCCAAGTTCAAGATGGGACAAGTCTGGGGCAACCAGTACAAGAAGGGGGATATCTCTGGTGACAGTGATTTATTCTGCCTCTTCCTGCCCATCTCACAATTCATTTCTTCCTCTAGACTCATCACTCTTCCCAATGGTGTCCTGCAGATTGTAGATGTGCAGGAGAGTGATGCAGGAGCTTACCACTGTGTGGCCACCAATGTTGCCCACCAGCGCTATAGCCATGATGCTGTCCTCATTGTCCATAAAGGTGAGGGAGTTATGTTTGTAGTTATGTTGCCATGATGTGGGACTATAATAAAGTCACAGGTCTTAAAGCAGGGTTCTGAACTTGGGGTCTACAGAACCTCAAGTGGTCTTTGGATCTGTGAAATTGAATGGAGGAAAAAAAAATCCATCTCACCTCTCACTGAAATTTAGTATTTATTTTCTTTGAATATTCTGAGAAGGGGTCTAGACTGCGCTAGAATGCCAGAGGGGTCCATGACACAAAAAAAGTGAAAGGTCCCTATATTAGCTCTAGAAAGAACTCATAAATGGCACATATTAGCTACTTTATAGATTTTAACTGGACTGAATCAAATGTAGCTTCTTACCTTCACAGAGGTAAGTATTGCTAGCCCATTTTACAGATGAGGAATCCAAAGCCAACACTGACAGTCAGTGATTGAGCTAGAACTAAAATTAGCTTCCTTTTTCCTCTACTATATCACTCTACCCTTTGTTGACTTCTTGGGATAAGGAGAGCATCTGGGACAAGAAGTGACAAAGAACTGAAGGAAAGTAGTTTTTTGACCTCTCTCCTTCCCTACCCATATGTAACATTCTCCTATTCACCTGACTTCTCCCTCCCATCCCACCCCTCTTCAGTTCATGTGCTTAAAGAGCTAACAACCTGATACTTAGGGGATTATACTCTGGGATGTCTTCAGAAAATGTAGCTTTCTACCCCATTGATTTCCAATGAAAATATATCTGCTTAAATTACCAAAATCTCAAATTCCTCAGCCTCTCTTCCCTTTCTTCTCTACATCTTTCCCTCACCCCTTGCCAATCTACTCCCCAGCCTCCAGGTTATTTGGGGGGGGGGAGTGAATTGCAAAGGGCCATTTTTTTCTGCAAAGGGCCTTTTGAATATTTATGGCATGTATTGTATGGCATGGCATACAAAATTGTCAACATATAGAGTTCAAGCAATGGGAAGTTGTTGTACCTGGCTTTCAGCTCATCATTATCTACAGTTGCCTTAGCAAATGATTTCACCAGTCTTATATGGCTAGTGGGCTGGATGTTCCCCATCCCTGCCCTACCCTTTCCAACTTCATCTATTCCTTGAACCCAAGCTAAGGGGTCTATATCTCATCCAAGTAGAACTCACTTGCTGGGAAAGGAGTGTCTGTGTATATGCAGTCTGGTCCTTTGGCGTTTTTTGAGTCTCTAGGGCTGTCTCTATTTTCATCTGGTGGACAAAGCAAGGCTAACATACTGTCTTTGGGGAGCTGAAGCCCAAGACTTGATAGGATAACTCTGGGTCTTTGATGCCCTTCACTTTCCTTCTCTCCTGCCCAGAATGCAAAAGGAGAAACAGAAGGGAAGATGTTATGGGAAACTAGCCAACTAGTTTCTCTGAATATTGAGTTGGGGATAGAAATATCTCACTTTCAACTCTCTACCAGAGCAGATTTGAGGAGGCAGGAAGCATGTATTCTAGTACCAGATCTCCCATTACTTGTGTGATCTCAAGTAAATAATATTTCTGTACCTTAATTTCCCTACTTGTCAAATGGTTGGGAGGAAGACTGAGTTGGGAAGAAAGAACCTTCTCTGCTTCAAAAGACTGTTTGAAAGGATCAAATAAGATAAAAATGGAGGTGGAAAAACACTTACAAAAATTTTAAGTATAATGATACTTGTCTCTTCCATATTTCTCCAGGTTCCCTCTCTTCCCCTAGTGTTGGGGATGTGATGATTGTAGCTGCACCAGAGAACACCACTGTAGTTGCTGGTCAGAGTGTGGTGATGGAGTGCATGGCTTCAGCTGATCCTACTCCCTTTGTGTCCTGGATCCGACAGGGTGAGGGAGAGGAACTGTTGAAGAGGGAGGGACATGGAGGGAATATTTTGAGAGAGAGAAACATGGAGGCTCAAGGTCTTTCCCTAGAACCTAAGAAATTATTGAAGAACAGCTGATTAGTGTCAAGATGGTGGTATGGGATGGGCTACATAGAGCAAAGATTGAGCTGACATTGCTGGCAACCCCTCTTTCAAAAGTCTCTATTGAGGGAATAAGTGGATATAATTGTGAGGAAGTTACAGTAGGGACCCCACCCTAATAAATCCAATGTGGTAAAAGAATGCTGAGTCCCAAGTTGGAGGACTAGGGTTCAAATGCCAGCTCTGCCTCTTGAAAATTG
The DNA here is from genome assembly GCA_023553655.1 of Myrmecobius fasciatus. Taxonomy (NCBI): domain Eukaryota; kingdom Metazoa; phylum Chordata; class Mammalia; order Dasyuromorphia; family Myrmecobiidae; genus Myrmecobius; species Myrmecobius fasciatus. The sequence continues at coordinate 110,602 of JAJPUD010004673.1, forward strand.
TCAATCTCTTCTCTAGGCCTCTGTTTTTTTCATTTATAAAATAAGTAAAATTGCAAAATAATCAATATTAAAAGATATTCTACAACCATAAATCTTTCATTCTTTTTTTTTTTTTAAATGAGGCAATTGGGATCAAATGACTTGCTTAAGGTCACACAGCTAGGACGTATTAAGTGTCTGAGGCTGGATTTGAACTCAGGTCCTCCTGACTATAGGACCAGTGCTCGATCTACTACACCATCTAGCTGCTCTTCATCTTTTTATCCTAAGACTTCTCATATATTCTCACCCTATAGAATGCTTTTATTTAGAAAAAAAAAAGTCCACCTTATTGATGCCTTTTGTTTATATATCACAATTGCTTTTATCAGTCCGTCAATTCATGGTTGTTGAGAGCCTATCATGTATAGAGCCATGTATTAGCTACCAAGAGTGATGCAAAGATAGTAAGGAAGATGGGGAGAGAAGACATATGTAAATGTTTATAGATATATTTATTTACATAAATATATCATTTGTAGATATAGACATCCAAAATGGTGCTTAGTGAATGCCAGATAATGGAACACAGAGAGTAAACACTTCCATCTTGTTTCATCCTCATTATAGCTATCTGTGAGTTAGGCAGAGCAGATATGAAAATGGTGATGAACATTACCAGTGGAGCATCCAAAAGAAAAAAAGCACTGATTAGAAGTCAGAAGAATCAATTCAGCTCAATCTAGCCATCATTTATTAAATACCAACTGTGGGCAAAAATTAAATGCAGGAGTCATGAATATGAAAAATAATAAACACTAATTAAAAATCCAGCAAATTTGCATATACCAACTACTAGCCATATTATTAGAGGGAAATCACTTAAATTCTCTAACTCAGTTTCCTCAACTATAAAAATAGGGATAAAACCTTTGAAGGGGAATAGTAATAATACCTTAATATCTGAAATCCACGTCTTCTGGCTACCACCTTATGATCCCCCCCCAATTATTTTATTATCTTCCTCTCTTTCATAGATACTGAAAATCAATACCTGAGCAAATTCAAGATTTTATTGTGGATTGATTGTGTCCAACTGTTATTCCTGTTTTTATCTGATTAATTTCCATTTCCACTTCCTAATTTGCAATGTAAAGTACTGAATTATTAAGGTCTATATATGATGGAATACATCACTATAGAAATGCAGGAAAATCTGGCCAATTTTGCATCTATATGTTGTCCCTTTGCTTTCCTTCCTAAGCACTCTTGAGATGATCTAACTTGTAGATCTCATGCCAGACGTTTTGCAGGCTTATTTTTTCCTTCAATTATTTTCACTATTTTATAAGATTTTGTTTCTTCTAACCTTTAGTTGTCTGTAGTGTTTTGTTAACGAGATTGTTTTTTAAATTGGCATTGTCTTTGTCCAGTTCCTGAAGTGATTTCTGGGATTTTCAGGTTTTAGATTGGTTATGTGGTGATAATTAGATTTAGTCTCTTTATTTTTATCTTGGACTCATTATTTACAAATGACTTCTTTCAGTAGTTTGAGTTGAAGATAATGTAATTGTACCCAATGTCTTTGTGGTAATTTATATCCTTATCTTTTCTTCTATTTTGAGGTTGATGATGACCTTTCTTCTAATTCTTTCTTCTAATTCTAACTGCACATTCATGAGTGTACAGTACATGACTCTCATATCAATAACTGCTCATTTTTTAACAAGATTTAAGGTTAACTTCATTTTTGGTGATGTTTTCCAGTGCCTTCTGACTCTTCTTAAATTAATTAGTCAAGTATTTTTTTAAATTTTGAGGATTTTTAAAAAATATACAAGTATTTGTTAATTTTCTACTATATAACAGGCACTGTGGTAGGTATAGAAGTTATAAATTAAACAGTTCCTACCCTTAAGGAGCTTGTATTCTATAAGAGAGACAAGGTATTCATACATTGCTGTATTTCAAAATAAAGGAGGGAAAAGTGTCCCCAATATGGGGGAGCCCATCTTGAAGACCTACAGCCAGATGGGAAAGGATGAGACAGCTGTACTGCCTCCCTTCTTAAATGGAGGATCTAAAAACAGCTCTCATAATGTCTACCTTTCACCTTCTCCAGTGAGAAGGAAAGAGGTTTCTGGGCTGGTTCTGAGGGGGGTTTGAGAAGGTGTGAGTTTCAGAGTTAATGCAATCTCGCAAGAAAATGAATGCTTAAATAAATTGGGAAGTCATCTTTACATTTAAGGGTTCTGATAAAGGCCTCATTTCTAAAATATATAGAGAATTGACTCATATTTATAAGAATTCAAGCCACTCTCTAATCGATAAATGGTCAAAGGATATGAGCAATTTTCAGATGATGAAATTAAAACTATTTCTAGTCATATGAAAAGGTGCTCCAAATCACTATTGATCAGAGAAATGCTAATTAAGATAACTCTGAGATATCACTACACACCTCTCAGATTGGCTAAGATGACAGGAAAAGATAATGACGAATGTTGGAGGGGATGTGGGAAAACTGGGACACTGATACATTGTGGGTAGAACTGTGAATGGATCCCACCATTCTGGAGAGCAATTTGGAACTATGCTCAAAAAGTTATCAAACTGTGCATACCTTCTGAACCAGCAGTGTTTCCATTGGGCCTATATCCCAAAGATATCTTAAAGGAAGGAAAGGGCCCCACATGTGCAAGAATGTTTGTGGCAGTCCTTTTTGTAGTGGCTAGAAACTGGAAATTGAATGGATGCCCATCAATTGGAAAGTGGCTGAATAAACTATGATATATGAATGTCATGGAATATTATTGTTCTGTAAGAAATGACCAGCAGGATGATTTCAGAGAGGCCTGGAGAGACTTGCATGGACTGATGCTGAGTGAAATGAGCAGAACCAGGAGATCATTATACATGGCAAAAACAAGACTATACGATGATCAATTCTGATGGACATGGCTCTCTTCAACAATGAAATGTTTCAAACCAGTTCCAATTGTTCATTGATGAAGAAAGCCATATACACCCAGAGAGAGGGATATAGGAACTGAGTGTGGACCCCAACATAACATTTTCATACTCTCTGTTGATGTTTGCTTGCATTTTGTTTTCCTTCTCAGGTTTTTTTTTTCTTGTAGATCTGATTTTTCTTGTACAGCAAGATAACTGTATAAATATGTATATATATGTTTGATTTGTCATGCATTTTAACATAATTAAGATATATTAAACTTCCTGCCATCTAGGGTAGGGGGTGAGGGGAAGGAAAGAAAAATTTGTAACCGAAAGCTTTGCAAGGGTCAGTGTTGAAAAATTACCCATGCATATGTTTTGTGAATAAAAAGTTTTAATAATAATAATAATAAAAGAAATTAAAATGAATGCTTAGAGACATAGATAATTTTTCAACAATGACTCTTGCAAAACCTTGTATTCCAAATTTCCCACCCCTCCGCTAGATAGCAAGTAATCCAATGTATACTAAACATGTTAAAATATATGTTAAATCCAATGTATGTATATATATTTATACAATAATCTTGCTGCATAAAAAAAATCATATCAAAAAAAGTGAGAAAGAAAACAAAATAAAAGCAAACAACAATAAAAAGTGAAAATGCTATGTTGTGATCCACATTCAGTCCCCACAGTCCTGTCTCTCTGGGTGCAGTTGGCTCCCTCTATCACAAGATCATTGGAACTGGCCTGAATCATCTTATTGTTGAAAAGAGCCACATCCATCAGAATTGACCATTGTATAATCTTGTTGCCATGTACACCCATTTTAAAAAACACTTAACACAGTGCCTGGCATATAGTAGGTGCTATATAAATGCTTCTTCCTTTTCCCTTCAGGAGAAATCTTTACTACCCAAAGTTGCTTCTCTACTAGCTGCCCTCCCCCCTTTCTAGCCGTCACTGCTCTCCTATTGGACAAATCTGTTCCTCTTCTTTTGCACTGATGAAATGACAGATTAACAGCTCATACAAGCCCTTTAAAAGGTGCTAATAAAATTTGAAACAACAATATATTCTAAAAGGATACTGTTGCAGCCTGTCCTCCTCAACCTTGGCAAGGCAGTGACAATGTTTCTTTCCCTCTCTGCTTTTTTCTCTGGGACCACAGGGGAGCAGTAGAGAGCAATTAGACACCTGTGAAAGGCTTATTTCCCAAAGGATAGATTCAACTGCCCTGAAAGCTTTGCTAACATTTGATTTCTCCTCTTGCCATCTTCATGCTCAGCGCCTAATGTGTTCTAACTCCCGTCCTGAGTGATGCAGTGGATAGAGCACGAGGCCTGGATTTAGGAAGCCCTGAATCCAAATCTAGCCTCTGATAGCTTCTAGTCCTGGATGAGTCCCTTAAACTCTATTTCATCTGTAAAATGGGGATAATAGCATCAAGCTATCAGGGGAGTGCTGTGGATGAAATGAACATATGATTGGTGATATATAAAATGCTCATTCCCTTCCTCTATCCTTTCCCCTCTCCTGCAGGGGTCTTCATTGCCTCATTGTTCAAGTCAGGGTCTCCTATTAGTAGTCAATGATTTATCTCTCTCTTATAAGGCAAAACTTGAGACATTCATCATCAGTGGCAAACCAAGCAGTCCTTTTCCGTTTTTTTTCCAGACTCTAGTTATTTGATTTCATGGTGGTATTTTTGCTTACTTTTGTTAAGAATTCTCTAAGATAAGATAACCAATTGTCCCCTTGAAACAATGTCCTTGAATGTGTGATGTACTCTTTTGCCTCTTTCATTGGCCCCTCCAAGAAGCACCTGAGAGTCATCCTCCCATCTAGTTACAACTTTTTGACTTCACTGAAGATTCTAGTATTGATTCTTCCCATTTGTGCTACCTTGAGCAACAATTTAACTCCAGCAGACAATTCATCCAGCATTTATCAAGTCCCTGTGACATAGGAAGCATTGTGCAGGACCCTGAGGATAGAAAGACATATCCTATAAAATCTTTTCCTTCGAATTAGTGTAGAAAAAACATGTAAAATGTAGAATAGACTCTGGAATCTAGAAAACCAGCAATTAAATGAATATTTCTAGATTTTCTTAAAAACTGTCATTCTCGTACCTTTGATCACTTTTCTGTGGCCATCAACATGGAAGGAAAGGGATGCTATTATAGGGCCATTTTGCTTTTTTTTTTTTTTTAATAGCAGTCTCAGTTGATGATCTTTTTCTACATGAATCTAGGTGGAAATTCAGACAGTAAGGATGATTTTTCATTCAGATACACTTGGCATTGAAAAGTAGGCTGACTCTGGAGTCAGAGAGTTGGGTTCAACTCCCACTGTATCTTTGTCATTTATTATCTGTGTGACCTTAGACAAATCACCACCTTTCTGCACTTCATTTATCAAGTTGAGGTTTGGATTACATAGCCTCTGAGGTCCCTTTCAGCTCTACTGCTATGTGTTCATGAACCTTCTAGAGTTTATACTCTGAAAGCCTACGGTCAATTCTCCATCGTGATGGGACAGCAGTGTAGGACTTCTGTGATTTTTGTTCCGTAAATACATGTTCTCATTAAATAGAATGTTATTATCAGAAAGAACACCTGGCTTAGATTTAGAAGACCTGGGTTGAGATCTAGATCTGATACTTTTAAACTGCTGATGGTAAGCAAGTCACTTAAACTCCTCTTAACCTTAGTTTTCTTATCTCTAAAATGGGAACCATTATAGTCATATTACCTACCTCATAGGATTACTGTGTGAGGAAAACATAATGAAAATGGAAAGACCTCATTTAACATATGAAGAAAAAGATTAAGTGGTTTGTCTAAGGTGATGGAGCTGGTTAATGTTAGAGAGAGGTCTAGCACCTAGTTTCTGCTGGCTCTCCGCCTTATACTCTGTACATTTGACCAGCTTGATTCTCTAGACACGTATTTGTCTTTTTTCTTTGCTTTCTGGGATTCTAAGAAAGATTTGCTTGATATTTCAGTTGGGTTTTTCAGTGGCTCACGAATGTCTTTAAACACTATGAAATAAGATTAGGGAAGGGATGGACAATAAGTGCCTGAGAACAGAAAACATTTAAAATGCTTTCAATCTATTCCACACACACACACACACACACACACACACACACACACACACACACACATATATATTTTAAAAATTAACTTATATGTTTTGCATGACTTTACATGTATAATTGATACATTACTTGCCTTCTCAATAGGTGGCAGAGGGAGAATGAAGAAATAGAATTTAAAACTCAAAAATTTTAAAACAAATATTAAAAATAAATCTAAAAAATTAATAATTGTATCAGAATCTTTTATTTTTGCATTACCTTTGTTTCTGAATACGTTCTAGTACATATACATTTTTAAAGTTCCTAGTCCCCATAGCTATGATTATACCAGAATAACCATTAGTATTTGGCTTAAGATAAATAGGGAAGAACATGTCTCTAGCTATTTTTCTGCATTCTGTCTTTGAGAAAGTGAAACTAAAACATGTGTCCACTAGACCAGATCATCTGAGAGACCCAAATTCTGCAAAAGGGTTGAGGGAAGAGTTCTCATCCTCAATTTGTTACCAGCAGACATGTCTCTTCTCTTCTCTACCTCCAGATGGGAAGCCAATCTCTACAGATGTCATCGTCCTTGGACGCACCAATCTTTTGATTACACACACACAGCCCCACCACTCTGGTGTTTATGTCTGTCGAGCCAACAAACCCCGTACCCGACATTTTGTTACAGCTGCTGCTGAACTCCGGGTGCTGGGTGAGAGCAGGAGTCCAGGAAGGCTGGGATGGTCCTATAATTGGAACAATTAAAGAAAAGGGGATTTAAGGAGTAGGTGATCTAGTATGACACTGTGTGAAGTGGGTAAGGAGGAAGGAAGTGGTATGAATTGAACTGGTGTATGGAGGAATCTGAGGCAGATAAGTAAGGTGAGTTTAGGGAAGGTTTATGTAGAAAAAATAAAGACAGGGAGGAGAGAATTTGAAACTAAAATGAAATTAAATTGATAAAAAAAAAAGAATAGATTAGAGTTGATGGTGCTGATGGTGGAAGGCAAATTCAGAGCAGAAACAGAGAGGATTGGAAGCAATGACCAAGGGAAAGGGGATAGAAGAAGTCAGATATATGACTTAGGAAGGAATTGTCTCTAAGGTAAGGTAAGGGAAAGCTAGAGAATGAGTTCTCAGGAAGATTTTATTGTTATTAGAACCTGAGATGGAAAAAGGAAATTACTCCAGAGGAGTGAATGGTGGGAGGAAGTATGATATGGTGAAAGGTTACTGGAAAAAATCCTGGGAAGATTAAGGGGAATTGAATGAGGTAAGATTAGGATGGAGGAAGAGGATGTGGATAATAGGGAAAGGTAAGATATAGCTGGGAGGAAGTGGATTAGAGAAAGGCTTCTTGAACTTTTTCTACCCTGTGATTCCTTTTTGCATGAGAAATTTTTACATGACTCCACATATATAGCTATATAAAATAGGTATACAAATCAGATATTTACTGATGAAAAATCATAATTTCATAACACCCACATTCAGTTATAAGACATGGGATTGCAAACTGTAGTTTAAGTATCTGGGAGTTAGAATAAGACTGGGGAATGAACAGGGTGCTTTAGACCAAGTCAGGATAAGGTGAGCCTCTGAGAGGAGGTTGGGGCCTGGATGAGGTGCTTGACCTAAAGGGAGACAGTCAATGTTTGTCTTTCCCAGCATCCCCCATCATCTCCCAGGCCCCAGAGACTATCTCCCGTACAAGGGCAAGCACAGCACGTTTTGTGTGCCGGGCAGAGGGTGAACCAGCACCAACTCTACATTGGCTACGGAATGGGGAACCACTGCTGTCCAATGGAAGGGTCAAGATCCAGGCTGGAGGAAGCAGCTTGGTCATCACACAGATTGGCCTGGAGGATGCTGGCTACTACCAGTGTGTGGCCAAGAACAGATTGGGTACAGCATGTGCCACAGCTCGCCTGACTGTCATTGTCCGAGAAGGACTTCCCAGTGCCCCCACCAAAGTGGCTGCCACCCCACTGACCAGCACCTCAGTCCTGGTATCCTGGGAGCGGCCAGAGCTGCACAGTGAACAGATCATTGGCTTTTCTCTTCACTATCAGAAAGCACTGGGTATGTCTCTCTAATATTCCTCAACTAGGCCATAATAAGGAAAAATGGAGGAATTTAGATTAAAATTAGAAAGAACTGCCTGGATGAGAAGTGGAGGGATAGGGGAAGAAAAGGTTAGACCTAAGGATCTCTGGAGGTTCTTAAGAAGGAATTATATCCCAAGGTGTTTGTCTTCTTCCTTCTGGAGAAAGTAATGAAAGGGAATGGGGTTTGAGTGGCAATGAGGGGATTGGGGTTATAGATTGGGAGGGATTACCTGATGCTTCAGGGGAAAAGAGAGACTGGAGCAAGGGGAACTTTAGCAGATCTTTTAGGACTAAATATACCAGCCTAGTCTGTGCAGTATAAGGGAGGGGCAGTCCACCTGGGAGACAAGAGATTGCATTGTATAGTCTTTTAAAGGCTTTGAGAAATGGATGTGGGGGGAATTCTCTGATTCTTACCTGAAAAGTAATTAGTTTTAGAAACAGATTTTGTTTTGTTAGAGGAATTTTGTGGTATTCTTAGAGTCCTCATTAAAGCTCCAAGGGTGTCCCTCATCCTGACTAGGTCAGTTAAAGGAATTTCAGTTAGACCTCAGGAAAATGGCATAAATACTACAGCAGGCAACAGCTGAGAAAGGTCATGCATTTTCAGTTCCAGGAGACCAATGAAAGCAACATTTTATTCCCCCTCTGCCCCATCTATCTGCAATGTTATAATTATGGCTTTTTTAACTGCAGAGGACTGATCTAGGTAATCTCCTCCAATTCTGTTCAGTCTGCCAGGGAAGTGTTCAGGTCTGAGGTTGAACTTATGTCAAGTTGCCTTTTGGAAATTTGTCATATCCTTTCCCCTCTTCCCTTCCCTTCCCCCTTGATCCTTAATTTTCAGGCACAGACAATGTGGAGTACCAGTTTGCTGTCAACAATGACACAACAGAGATGCAGGTCCGAGACTTGGACCCAGATACTGACTATGAGTTCTACGTGGTGGCCTATTCCCAGCTAGGAGCCAGCCGCACCTCAGCTCCCGCCCTTGTTCGTACTCTGGATGATGGTATACCACCAAGCCACTATTCTTGGGGGGGATAAACGGGAAGATGGGACTTGACAGAGGGGATGAGTCCAAGAGATGCCCTTAATCTCAATAACTGATCATAACACTTCCTAAAACTTGTTTAAACTTTTCCCTTGATAACTTCCCTTGACAGTGCTTCTCTATCCATCGTATTATTTTTTCTTCTCAATAGCTTATGTCCAGTGAGTGGGTAAAGCAGGTATAACTAGTTCCATATGATAGATGAAAAAACTGAAATCTAAAAGCTGAAGTGACTTGTTCTATATCAAACAGTTTATCAGAGGCAGAGTTGCTATTGGAGTGCTATTCTCCTGATTCTCAGTCCAGGGTTCTTTCCCACTACACCATCTCTCCTGCCTCCAGATTCTCTCCAAACAGTTTTTAACCTGAGTGAAGTGAGAGCTGAGTAGTTAGCCCTGAAACCAGGCTAAAAAAAGGGCTCTCAAACAGGTGCTTCCAAAATCTTGTTCAAGTTTCTCAGTAAGAGAGGGGAACCTGGTCTCTTCTATAATCAGAGAAATCCCCTTCACACTTTGGTGGTCTACATGTCAAAATCTTTGACTACTGTCCTACTGCTGTCTCAAGTGTGACTGAACTACATTAAAATGTGACAAGAAATATTTAACAAAACAAAAACACAATATGTGGTTTTCTATATCCATGTGCCACTATCAGGTTCCTCACTTATAGATTAGTGGTCCCATTTCTGCTTGAGCTTGACACTACTGGTCCAGAATGTGATGGTCCCATATGTTTCCCAAATCAGATGAAAATGTAGTTAAGAAATAATTAACAAAATACAAATATAATTTAATAAAATAAAAACATTTAAATTTAACAAAATAAATAAAAACAAAAAAGAGGCATTTTTACTAAGTCAATATGCAGCCCCCAAGGATCTTTATGGTTTTAAGGACTTCCAGCTCTATTTGAGTTTGCCTCTACTAATTCAGAGGCCTTACACATCATGTCCTCCAGCTTTTTTGGTTTTCCCCAGGATGGCTTTTTTACTTCTCTCATAGGTTCTAGTCTGACTCACTCACACACTGTTGCTTTATTTCCCTGGACTCTTATTTCCTCATCAGTCTGATGAGCCTCACACTAACACTTGGTTCTCAGTCCCTAGTGCTGCACCCCAGCTTTCTTTGTCAAGCACTACTCCTGGGGACATTCGAGTGAGCTGGCTGCCTTTGCCACCCTCCCTGAGCAATGGGAAAGTTGTGAAATATAAGATTGACTACTGCATACTAAGAGAAGGTGAGCATAAGGTAGGATCCATTCAGGCACCTAGCTCTATCCTGGCTTGATAGAAGAAGAGGATCAACACTGGATAGGTGGGTGGTTGCTCCACAGAGTAGCATAGTATGTGGGATACCCTGCAGGATAGAATTGAGAGGTTACTGAGAATCACCTATAGCAGGAGAAATTGGGAAAAGAATGATATGGGGATCATGAAGGAGAGGGAGAAAGGGAAGGATAGGCTGGGAGAAGACAGAGAAAGAAGAGAAAGTAAAATAAGTTAAAGTAAGACTGAAAAGATATTCTCTGTAGATTCATTGGATGGAGAAAATGAATGAATTAAAAAACCCATACCATGTACCAAGCACTGTTTTAAACAGCAGGAATAAGGCCAGGTTACAAGAGGATTGGGGTTTAGGGCTTCCTCTAAGTTAGGAAATTTTGTATCCTGGATTTGGGGTGGTGCTATAAAGACAGCAGGATGAAGACAAGAACTTGGGGCTCCCTACCTCCCCATTCTTCCCCCTACTATGTCTCTGGCTGTGAAGTGGTAAGCAGCCCCAGGTAATGTTATGGAGGTGGAGAGGTGTTTTCTACCCTAGGTTGGTAGGTACAGAGGAAGAGAATTTTGTTGAGAACCTTCATCTTAGAAGGGAAAGGCAGTGTGGAGCAATGACTCTTCTCCAGAGTGATTTTTTTTTTAGTTGAAGTCAGATAAACTTGGGTATATGTTCTTGAACTTGCATCCAAGTGTTCAAGGGCCTAGGGTCTTGGTACTCAGGGCTGAGTAACTGGGAGAACAAGTGAGGGTCTGTTGTCAGAATCTCAACTTGTATCCTTTTTCTGCCTTTAACAGATCAAGTTATTTCCACTGAGGTCCCTGGGAATGAGACACAGCTCATGTTACACTCATTACAACCCAACAAGCTGTACAGGGTGCGCATTGCCGCAGGCACTGGTGCAGGATATGGAGCCCCCTCCCAATGGACACAGCACCGAACGCCCAATACAGAAAACCAGACTCACAGTATGGAGAGCAGAGGGATGTGCTGGGGGAGAGGGGGTATAGAGGGAAGGGAATTTTATGTATGGGTATGAGACCAAATAGAAATATGTTTGTAGATATATCTGCATGGGTACATATTGCCAGGTGAGTGGTTTTTCATGTATTGTGAGGACATATATGTTTATGCATGTGAGGAGGTATGTGTTTATGTTAGAGTATATTTTCATATGTTGTATGATATGTATCAAAGTGTATAGTATACCCCCCAAAAATCATCCTTCTAATAGGAACTTGGGGGCCAGAGCAGATGAGCAGTCTGTAGCCTTATCTCTAAAATGGATTTGGAGGTGAGCACTGTATTTAACTAGGTGGCCCCCAAAGAACCAGGAAGGGGAGATTCATGTGAATGGCCATTTGAATAAGCATCTGAGAGTCATTAAATGCTTTTGTCTTACCCCGACCTTTGTTTCTTCTTCCCTCTCCTCCAAACACTCAATTGCTTCCCCTTTGTTCTCTTACCATTTCTCATAACCATTTTCCTCCTTCATCTAATTCTTCCCCCTCCTCATCTCTTCACTGTACCCAGTCCCCTTTGCTCCCACAGATTTGAAGGTCAGGGCAAGTATGGAATCCTTGGTGGTGACGTGGCAGCCACCCCCTCATCCTATCCAGATCTCTGGCTACAAGCTGTACTGGAGGGAAGTGGGAACTGAGGAGACAAGTGAAGAGAGGTCTTCTGGCGGTGGGAGTCGTGGGGACCAGGTCTGGGACGTGGGACCTGTCAGACTCAAGAAAAAAGTGAAGCAGTATGAGTTAACTCAGCTAGGTGAGGAAGGAATGGGTAGGGAAGGAGGGTGCCCCTTGAGGGAATGGGAATTTGTGCCCTGTCCCCAAATATTGGGAACAAATATCCCTGAATCTGGGGAGTAAAATTCAGGGCTTTCTCAGGTCAGTGATACCAGAAGTCAAGGGTCAGAATCTCCAATTAGTAATGAGTGAGTGGGGGAAGTATGAATTTGGAGTCTCTGATCATCAAAGTCTTGAGATTAAGTTGTATCAGTGAACCTTGGGATCAGGAGTCAAGATCTGTGGGTCATGACCATGTGAGTCAGGAGTCAGGATCTCTGGTCAGTGATCCCCTGTGACTTCTCCAGCACCTGGACGATTATATGAGGTGAAGCTTGTTGCATTCAACAAACATGAAGATGGCTATGCAGCCGTGTGGAAGGGCAAGACAGAAAGAGCACCTGCAGCAGGTAAGAGCTCGGCTGTGTATTGGAGGTTAGTCCCCCTCCTTCTATTTTCACCACTTTGTAGTCATCAGGCTAATATGATAGACTAACATGTGAGTTAGAGCAGAATGGGAATTGAGACCCAAATCTCTGTATTCCCAATCCAGTGCATAACTTTTGAAAATCTAGAGTGGCTAGTAGAAATCACATCATAGCCTACCCTCTGGGACTAAACCCTTCATTTTTTTCCGCTCTCTGCTTCCTTTCCAACAGATCCACCGGTCCAGAAGAGCCCCCCTCTACCCCCAGCCCATGTACATGCAGAATCCAACAGCTCCACATCTATCTGGCTGCGTTGGAAGAAACCAGACTTCACCACAGTCAAAATTGTCAACTACACAGTTCGCTTCAGCCCTTGGGGGCTCAGGAATGCCTCCCTGGTCACTTACTATACCAGGTAAGGAATTGCATATGAGGAAGGGGACCAGAGAGTGATGGGAAGGAAGACACATGGTGAGGGGTTCAAGAATCTGTCACTACTCCCTTACTTCACTAGAGCAAGGATGGTCAAGGAATAGACCCAGAATTGCCTTCAGAACCATGAGCTCATAGGAAAAAGAAAAGGGCGTGACATCAGAATTACCCCTCTCCCCCCACCCCCAGAGGATCGAGCCCTTCTGTACTTAATACTGGAGCACATGTCATAGAATAAACAATGTCTTCAGCCTCCTGGGAGTTCCCAGTCTATTGAGGAGGACATGATATTTGCCCTTTGAGAACTCCTTCCTTATAGAGGAGGGAATGGGTTATATGTCACCCACAGATAGTGATGACAAAATTATGTAGAGAGAGGATAGGTCAGTCATATTGTTTGGGTGTAAAATAGACTGAGGGCTTGGAGGAGATAGCATAATGTTGAAATTTCAAGTTAGAAAATGAATACAAATTTAAATGTAGCTAGCATCCTTACCCTCTGGGTGTGACTTATAAGACACCTTTATACCAAAGCTGAGTGTTTTAAAAAGTCTCTACATATCTGTCCCACCTCAAAGAGGAACTGGTGGGCCTGGGGAACATTAGGGAGAGGAGGGCTGGGCTCAGACTCGATGCTCAGTTGAGTTCTTGTCTTGACAGCTCTGGCGAAGACATCCTCATTGGTGGGCTAAAGCCATTCACCAAATATGAGTTTGCAGTGCAGTCCCACGGAGTGGGCGTGGATGGCCCATTTGGGTCTGTGGTAGAACGTTCTACTCTGCCTGACAGTGAGTGACTCTGTAACTGCTTCCCTCATCCCCTTCTCTCTCCAAATTCTTAGTCTCCCTTCAGGGACTGAGTCAGCCACCTTGAGATTCTTTCTCTCTGATGATGATTTTATGGTATCATGAAACGAGGCACCTGCCTTAGAGTCAGGAGTCCTAATCTTGGCTTGCCCACTTTCTAGCTTATCTAATTCCATTTTGGAAAATCACTTACTCTCCCAAACCTTCATTTTTATCACCTGTAAAATGGGAATGATAACCTTTGCCTGCCTTACACAGCTGTTAGAATGATCAAATGGGAGAAGGGAACAGACAAGTTTTTGTAAATTATTTCTGTAATCACAGTTGACTGAAAGGTGAAAAGGTACAGATACCCACAGCAGTAAAAGGTGAACTGATTTGTCTAGCAAGTACAGATGAATGGCATGACTTGAACCCAGGTCCTCCTGGTTTATGATGCCAGTTGTCTCTCTACTACACAAATTTACCTGCTTCTTTTAGAAAGCTGAGATGGACCTCAGTTCTGCTGAATTTCACATCCTGAAATTAGTTTGTTTATCTGGATAGAAAATAAGTTATTCCATATACTGTTGTATGATTTGGTTACCCGAAACATCAATAAATTTGAATCTCAGTGTTATGTACAGATTATCTCTATTATACCTATACCCTTGGGTTAAGTTTCCATAACTGCAGAAGGGCTTTATGGAAACTCTGCTTTCCAAAGTACAGATGTGACCTTTATCAAAACCTTGTGAGACTATTATCATCCCTGTTTTACAGATGGGGAAACTGAGACCCAGTAAAGTGAATCTAAAGATTGCTCGGTATAAGGGCAGCTAGGTGCCACAGTAGATAAGAATACCAGCCCTGAAGTCAGGAGGACCTGAGTTCAAATCTGGCATCAGACACTTAACACGTCCTAGCTGTGTGACCATGGGCAAGTCACTTAACCCCAGCAAAAAGCAAAAAAAAAAAAAAAAAAAAAAGTTGCTCAGTATGTTAGTGACAGAAGCAGGACTAGAAAGAACTCAAGTTGTCTAACATTGGTATTTCCAGTATAATGCACCATATGTCCCTATACCCTTGTCTCTGGTTCTATACTCTGAAGGGACCTTCATGATGCCTCTGTTAGGTTCTCAGCCTCCCTTTTGACTTCCTTTAACACCATTACTCTTTCAAAATTTAAGTTTCAGTGCATGTGCCCCTGACTTCTTTTCCCCTTTCTAACTTTACCCAGGACCCTCAACTCCTCCTTCAGACCTTCGCCTCAGCCCTCTCACCCCATCTACAGTCCGACTCCGCTGGTGTCCGCCAGTGGAGCCCAATGGGGTGATTGTGGAGTATCTGATCCTTTACAGTTCCAATCACTCGAAGCCTGACCACCTGTGGACTCTGCTCACCACAGATGGTAAGTGTGTACTGCTCGGGCCTCCCAGCCTT
>JAJPUD010004673.1:125959-156413 GCA_023553655.1 Myrmecobius fasciatus
TGGATAGATAGGAAGTTAAATTTTATTAGGAAGCTATTTGTGGGGTGAGAGCTTCATTAAGAGACCAGTTTGGTTTGGTGGGAGAGGAAAAGGCAACTGTTTTACTAAGAGGTTGATTTAGCATATTTTCCAGAAACGGCATCTTCTGGATGTTAGTACATGCCAAAAGTCCCATGGCAAACAAAAGCTGGTTTAAGGACTCTTCCAATCTAACTGCTTGGCGTGTTGCCAAAAATAAGGGTTGCCCTCGTTAATGTTAAGGATATGTTCTGGGTCTTCCATGAGAGGTATAAGGACCCTCAGGAGATCTTAAATACTGTCTGTATTTTGTCCACAGTCTCTCTCTTATGTCTTCCAGATGTCCTGGATGTGCACTCAGTCACAGGCATCATAGTAGGTGTCTGTCTGGGCCTCCTCTGCCTCCTTGCCTGCATGTGTGCTGGCCTCAGAAACAACTCCCACAGGTGAGGAGGTGACAGAGAATCCCTAAAGACAAAGCAGAGGTTTCTCAGCCTTTCTCCTCCTGCATAAACCATAACTCTAAAGAAGGTCAATCAGTCAACAAGCACATATTAAGTGCTTCCTGTATGCCACGAAAAGCCCTGGGTATAAAGAACTGCAAAAACAAAACAACAACAAAAAGAAACAAAAAACAACAACAAAAAAAAATGCTGTTCCTGCCCTCAAGGGGCTTGTATTCTAATAGAGGGAATGGAAATAGCTTCCACAAAAGGTTTAGATAACTCCTGGAGAAGAGCTTAGGGATGGATATCTTTATACATAAGAATTCCCTTATAAAAGGAATAATATGTCTGGAGATATCGCTAATTTTTGAAATGATGTCAAGGAATAAAACCATAGCCTCCCTCCAAATGGCCCTTGGGCACACATTGGACACTGGGCTGAAGGGTTCATTAGTGATGACTGTAAAATGGAAAATGAGGTTTGGAAGCATCCACTCTTCCTTTCCAAGATCTGCCTGAGAATCTCTTTAGTTAAACTCCCCGTCCATCTTCATTGTAACTGTTTCTTTCTAGGTTCCTTACCCTTATTCCTTTCTATCATCTTGGTTCAGCATTTCAGCATTTAGGGAAGATATTAGAGAGAAAGGGCTAGTGAAAATAGTAAAAGTTGATATTATACGTTTACAATTTGTATCATTTCCTTAGATACAAAGTTGCCTAGTAAAAGATAGCCCTAGTTAGCTCTTCCCTTTTCGACCACATTGGCCAATGAGATATTTGCCCTTAGACAGTGAGGATGGGCAGGAAGAGGAATCAGTTCTTCCTTCTGTCCAGCTTTTGGGCTTAATCTAAAATCAGGAGAATGGGGATCAAGTTACAGGCATCTTCCTTTTAAAAATTTATATTTTTCCTTTAATAAATTTATTATTCATTTTAAAACATTTTTTAAATTTACAATTCCAAATTCTCCTCCCTCCCCCACTCCAGTTCTTCACATACCCTCTGAGAAAGCAAGCAATGTGATATCAGTTATACATGTGAAATTACATAAAGCATATTTCCATGTTAGTAAGGCATTTTCTTTATCCAAGACAAATTCTACCACTTCTTTCTCTACCATCCCTCACCTCATCCCAGCCTAGGGCTTTTAGAATAGGTGGGAAAAGGACAAAAACTCCCAAGTGGAGATGCTATCCATTAACCAAGCTGGGTTAGGTAGAATCGTAGATTTGGGTCTGGAAGGGGCTTAGAAATCACTGAGTTCATTTTGCATATGAAGAAAATCATACTGTTAAGTGACATGCCCAGGGTCACCCAGGTAATGTTTGAAACAGAGTTAAAATCCTGATCCTCCTGATCCACATTCATCACTCTACTACGCCACAATGGCAGAATCTGTTCTTTGTCTTTGGAGCTCTGCAGTTGTTGGGACAATAATTTCTTGCTTCACGTGTAACTCAGAATAAATAATTACTGAAGAATAAATAATCTTCCAATTGAGCAATTGTTGTTTCTTTTTGGAAATGAAATAAAAACAGATGGGAATTCTTGGCCAGGGTAGTTCATTCAGGAGTCACTCCAAGGATTCAGGATCCATTTGCTCTTTCTCCAATGTCAAGGGCTTCTGGTTTTTTTTTTGTTTTTTTTTTTTTGCTTGTTTGTTTTGTTTTTTGTTTTTTTCCAGATTCTTGCCCCCACCCCAAATGCACTATCTGATTCCTTTGCCTTTTTCTCCATCTCTCCTATATAGGGAATCCCTCCCTGGTTTGGCCTCTCCCACTGCTGAGAACCCTCGGCTCTACTCCCGTGCCCAGCTGGGTCCACCTGGTCCACCTGCTGCCCATGAGCTTGAGTCCCTTGTATGTCCTCACTCTCGGCTCCAGGATGGATCCTTCTCCCCTTTCCCAGACCTTGACGAGGGAGCTGAAGTGCACAGCCTCATGGGCGGTGGTGTCGAAGGTCGAGGCCACACCAAGAGAAAGGTGACATTTGGGACCTTTTTCTACAGCAACCCCAGGCTATCTCGATACAGTTTGGCAGCTTCCTCAGGCTGCTCCCACATGTCAGTTCTCCCTTAGGGCACCAGGGGGTGGCAGAGTACAGCCTGTGCCAAGGGATAACATCCGTTTCCTCTGGACCAGATGTCAGTGGGGGCAGGGAGAGCAGATGGACTACCATCCCTCTGGCAAATTTGGACAATTTGGTTCTCACGGGGGGGGGGGGGGGCGCCATATAGGCACCATGGATAACCCTTAGTGATCAAGAACCACATTCAAAAAAGCTAGGATGACCTCCAAGGTCAATTCTCCCTTTCCCAGTAGACTCAACTTCTCTTGCTAGCCCAGTTCTTCCTTCTGCTCTACCCACTTCATTCCCCTGCAGACAGCAAGCACATCTGAAATGGGATCAATAGTAAATGGCATAAACAAAGTAGGAATATAATGTTCTAGAACCTGATCATTAGTCCAAACCTCCTCCCTTCCTCCATACTCAGTGATTCACTTACCAAACCCCATCTCCACTTTAGACTCTGGAGACTTATCCAAATGCCTTCCCCAGCACACACACACACACACACACACACACACAGACCCTTGTCCTAAGGTTTCTCACGGCAGAGCCATCCCTAACATCTTTTCCATCAGGAAAGAGCCAGTCAGCTTGATTTCCTTGTTTTTACCCTATATAGTTTGGAACCTATGCAAAAAGACCATCTTTTACCTATAGATTTTACCTTTAAGGCTCCCTCACACTACTGCCTCCATTCACTCCATCCCTATCCCATAGCAGAATCTAACTTTGGCTTTGAACACTGACCAATCTTTTACTCTTTGCCTACAGGTCACATGGGCTCACTCTGGAGGGCTAAGCTGGTCAGGAACCTGGGCTGGATGTGGGGGCCCTCAGACTAACCCTGCTCTAACCCAAGCCCTGCTACCCCCAGCTGGAGCAGGGCAGACTCTGATACTGCAGGCCCTGATGTATGATGCCATGATGGTTAGTGTATACATGGAGAAGTAAGAGTGGAAAGGGTTTGGGCCAGCATTTGATTGGTGGGAACAACCTCATCAGGTATCACCCATTAACTTTTATTTGGGATAAAAAGCTATCCCATTAGCTTGAGTTGCCATCATCTAGAAGTACATGGAGTTCATGAATTACCTAGGAACCTGAATATGAATCTGTGTTCTACTTTAACACCTCTGTAACCTTAATCAAGTAACAATATAAATTTTTCTAGGCTTCAGTTTTCTTATCTGTAAAATGAGAAAATTGTTATAGATGATCCTTAAGTCCCTTAGAAGCTATGATCCTAGAAAGGCAATGTGCTCTCCTCCTAATTCTGTGAGATAGGTTATTTTCCTTATTTTGCACATGGGGAAACTGAGTCTCAAAGAAGTCATTTGGCTTTGGGTTACATAGCTAGTATGGATCTGTGATTATAGGTCTAATGTCCTTTCCATTACAGTGAGCTACCTTTCCATGTGCAGTGACTTCTGGGTATCCCTTAGGTTACTCTGGTGCCCATCCCCCATGTGGTGGTCATTTGTTGCCTCTTCCCCAAATCTGGGCTATGACAACTATTTTACTATTCCTCCACTCCTAAATGTGGTAGTCCCTTTGCATTCTTCTCAGTATGTTCATTTTTTATATTTTGTGTTCTTTGTCCTTACCAGAGTGATGGAAGAAAGAAGCCACTTTCATCCTGCAGAAATCAAGTGGAGGCTGATGTCATTGTCCACTCTGACTTCTCAGCATCTGAAGGGCACCATGATCCTGAGCTCTATGGCCCAGAACCTAGGGACCCCACACCCCCTGGGTCTCCAGCCTCCCCTTCCTATGTCAGTGAGCAGAGGCTGGAAACACATTGGTCAAATAGAGAGCTGGGAGGAGGCGAGCTAGAAGCCACAGGGATGGACAGGCAGACTCACCAACCAGAAGCAGCTAGTGTCCAAGATCTTTGCAATGGCTTTCCCCAGCATGGAGATGCCCTGGAGAAAACAGCCACTCAGTACCCTCATACCTATAGGAGTGGGCAGCTGAAAAAGGGATCCCCAACCCTTTCTGGACAACCCGATGGCCTTCAGGGCAACTCTTCTGTCCTCCACTCATCCACCACAACCCATAGCCAATGGCCCTGATTGGCAAAGCTTGGCACCCATTTGATCTGGACCATGTGAAACAACATTTGCATTTGTGCATCTGTATGTGTACCTCCTCACTAAGCCATGTGGAGACCTCCCTGGGCCCCTTGGGAGGAGCCAGTAGGTGCCCTGGATCTCACACTCTAGGAGTCTGCTCTTCCCAAAGTGCCTCACTTCTCTTAGGCAGTCCTGCCTTCCTGCCCCTTAAGAACCAGGCTCTGTTTCGTATTATCATGTGTGTGCTTCTGCAGACCCATACACGTGTGGGATGCACACATTTGGTTAGTGGGTTGGGAGGAAGGTTGCTGTGTTTGCTGGAGAATCGTGGGCATTTTCTGCTATTGGCTTTGCTCAGAGCTTAGGAGAATGAGGAGTTAATGGATTAGTAGATGGTATTCTTTCTAGGACAGTCTCCGGGAACACCTCCTGTTGCTGTAGCCTGCCAACCTTTCCATGACTCCACATCTTTTATTACACACTCTGAGAGTGTCTCTAACACCCTGTCTTAGCGAGACAGTGCCATCCCTATACTGCCTCCCTCTCTGACTGGGGGCAGGTAGCTCCAAGTAGGTTCCGGTGCCTAACGTTCTAGGTGCATCTCCTTTCTGCCACCCGCTTTCATGCTGTGTGTGCAAGTGACTCTGAGTCCTCTCTAAACAACTATATTTTATTTTATTTTGAGCAAAGCCTGGTTTTATAGCCACTTGCTAGTCTCCCTTCCCATATCTTGTCTTTCTCCCTTCCCTTGAAATCTTTCCCTCCTCTCTCTTTCCCCCTTTCCCTTTTTCTGTCTCATGCACCTATTTATCTTCATCATTCTCTGTCTCTCTATGTCCCTCTGTCCTGTTTCTTATCTCTCCTCCTCTTATCTCTCTTTCTCTATCTTCTTTCTCTTATCCCAACTCTCCATTTCCCTCAGATTTCCCCTTTTGTCCTCTTTCTTTCTCCCTTTTTTGCCTCCGTCCTCATTTCTCCTCCCTCTTACTCTTGTCCCTTCTGTTCCTTGTAAATGCCTTCCATCTCTCCTTTGTTTTTGTTTTCTCTTTCTTGTCCTGTTTTTCTCTATCCTTGAACTGTCTCTCCGAATTTCTCTCTCTTTCTCCTATTTTTCCCACCCTCCCACATTTTCTCTTTTCTCGCTCCTCCCCCTGTCTTATGTATCTCTCCATTCTATGTTTCTCTTCTCCCTTTTTCCTTTCTCTCTCATTACCTCTTATCTTTCACCTCCTTTTCCCCCTCCCTTCACTGTCATCTCTCATCTCTTTCTTCACCTCCCTTTTTCCTCTCTCATCTCTCAGCTCTCTTTCCCCCCTCCCTTCTCTATCATCTCTCACTTCCTTCTTTCCCTCTCTTCTCTCTCTCATCTCACCTCCTCCTTCACCTCCCTTTTCCCTTTTTCATCTCTTTCTCAATCATCTTCTAGTCTACTCTTTTCATCTTTTCCCTGTCCTCATTACCTCATCTTCTTTTCACTTCTCTTGTGGTTGGTTTTACATTTCTCTCCTCACAACAGGACTACCTCACATCTGTTTCAGAGGCTGAAGTGATCCCCTGCCCTATCCATCTGTAACTGATTCTTGTACCACCTTTCTCTAATGATGCAACTGTGCCCACTGCAGTGACTTAAAAAAAAAACACAGCCACCTGCCCACCAGGTGCCTGTATGGAAGGCTCACACCTCTCTGTGAAGCATCAATATTCCTCTTCCATTCTGGCCTTGGACCCAGTTCATCTAAAAGATTTTTTTTGGAGAGGTTGTTTTAAATTTGGGGAAGTAGTGTCATAATCTAAAGTGAATGTTCACATTCACCTGGACAATCAATTTTATCTCTTATTTAACTTGCCAGTAGAGCAACCTATGAGAAAAAATTGGAATGAGCGAAAGAGTTCCTTCCCAGAGCAATAACTGAAGAGGATGCATATTCCAACTCCCAAGATCAAGGAAGTCCAGAGTGCAGCTACCACAGGTTTGGGGCTAACCTTGACCAATTCCCTTACAGAAAGGACTTTTGAAACTTGACTTGGTCCTAGTCCCAGGCACCATATAGATCAGTTTAAGTAAAGGTATTCTCATGGAGCACTGAACTTTCCCAACCTTCTTTTTAAAGCTCTGCCTTCACAGATAGGAGCCCTGAATGGGCTACCTCTCTCCCCCTCCCCAAGATATGAGAAAGACTGGAGTGGGGAGGAAAGAAGGAGGAAGGTCAGTGCAAGAGCATCCCATTTCTTGTTCCTTTGGTTTAAACTCATTTCTGAAATTATTATAGGACCTTCGACGTAGTATCTGAGGTCCTTTCCATCTCTGAATCCTGCAATTCTCAACCCCTAGCACAGTGTTTGGCAAATACTAGGTTCTCAATAAATGCCCATTGATTGTTCCTTCTCACGTATGCCAGCTCCCATTTCCTAGGTGGGAATAGATGCTTTCTTTTCTCTTTGGCCCTTTTTCTAGGGAACTGTGTTTAGAGTTGAGTTGAGGAGGTGGTTATTCCTGTTTGCTACTTTATACAGAATAGAGAGTCATGGGTTAACTCTGGCTTCTGCATCACATTAAGAAATGATCTTTTTTCTTTTTTTTCCCCTCCTTAAATCATGAAATATATCCCAGAGTTCCTGTAGCTTCATCAGACTGTTGGTGTGGAAACAGAAAGCATCTGTGTGTTTATTATGTGTTTGTTTCCCTCATGATTGATACCCTTAACCTGTAGACCTGCTCCCCCCTCCAATCTTCCCCATTACCACCAGCAAACCACTAAAGATCATGGAGGTTGGCACTGGAGGCTGCTGAACCCTGAACCATTCATTTCTCCCACCACTTCATAGCCTTTGGGGTTATGGTTTCACTGCATAGCTGTGCATATTGGCTTGTTGCTCAGAAGGTCAGAATCCTTGCTTTATTTTGTTTTTATGTTTTTATCCTGATGCTTATGGCGGCAGCTCAGGCCTGGCTGTACGCTTCTAGCATGGCACTCTGTGTCCTCATTTTTCATGTCCTTGTTTAACAGGCAGTGAAATTCTGGTTTAAATTAAGTAGCTGCAAATGAGACAATTTATAACCCATTAGGTTGGGATGGAAAATTGTTTCTCAAAAGCAAATAAGTAATAAATCTGGTCTCTGCCTATAACTCATACTTGATAAGAAAGTGGGCCCGATCCTCTCCAGCATTCCAGATGCTATTTTGCTCTGCAAGTAATCTTGGAGGTGCTGGCTTTGTCTCTTAAAAGTAGTAACTGGGAAAGAGATTGTTGGTACATTTACAGGGTAGAGTCTCCACTCTTTTATCACTTTTCACTGATGCTGCTTTTTTAAAAAATGATTTTGCTTTAAGATTTCCTTCCTATGATGCATGACAAGTGTAATCAGCACCTGCCCTACTATTTATCTGTATTAGCTCATGCTGTATTATTTAATTATTCCTTTTGTTCCTTAGCAGCTTCTTGCCTCTCCTCACAGATACTCTTTAGCATTAAGATGCCAAGATGGCAATGACCATGTATCCCTTCATATGAATTAATAAACTATTTTCCAAAAAATGCTGTGTTCACCACAGGAGCCCAGTTCAATTCAGCTCAACTGTTCTAAGCACTGGGAGCATAAATATGGGAAAAGCAAACGTTCCTGTCTTCAAGGAGTTCACCCTCTGGGGGAGGGGGTACATAAATGGACAACTTCACAGAGAAGTAAAAAAAAATATTATTTTACCTGAATTTTGTAATTTCTGGGTAGGGTAGGAGCCCAGCATCAATACCTAGAAGAATCAGGAAAAGTTCCTAAAAGGAAATAATACTTGAACTGTTCCTTGAACCAGGAAGCAGAATAAAAGAGGTAGACTATTTCAGACTGAGCAATAATAATTAAGATTAATAGTAGTTAGTATTTTTAGAGCATTTACTATGTAGCAGGCAATGTGCTAAGTGCTTTACAGTTATTATTTTCAGTGATCCTAAAAACCCTGGGAGGTAGGTGCTGTTATCCCTATTTTACAGATGAAGCAAACAGAGGTGACTCCAAGGTCACAAAGCTAGTAGGTGCCTGAGACCATATTTGAACATAGGTCTTCTTCACTCTAGACATGAGGCTCTATCCACTAACTTGCTATTTATCTGCCTTAGTAATAAATGATGTACGTAGAGCTTCAAGGAGGCCAACTGGGCTGGAATGTAGAGTCAATGGGGGGCAGGGGAGAGAATTAAATGAAATCAGCCTGGAAAGAGAGGATGGAACTAGATTGTATAAGGGTTTGAAAATTCCAACAGAGGATTTTATATTTTGTCCCAAGGGATAGATCACTGACCCTAGAGTCAGAAGGACCTGAGTTCAAATCCAGCCTCAGACATTTAACACTTCCTAGCTGTGTAAACTTGGGCATATCTCTTAACTCTAATTGCCTCAAGCAAAAAGAAGAAAAAAGAGAAGGAGAGGAAGGAAGGGAAGAAGGAGGAGGAGGAGAAGAGGAAGAAAGGACTTGGTCAGACCTTTACTTTTAGGAATAACTATTTGATTTATATGTAGGGAATACATTGAAGAAGAGAGAGACACCAAAGGAAGAGAGAGCAATTAGAAGTAGGGCAGTGGCCACTTGAGTGGAGAGAATCATACTAGTATTTACAGGGGTAAAAAACAGCTTTTCTACCCAAGGAAATTTTTCCAACATAAGAAGGGTGGGGCAGTGTGCATTTAATAGTATTTTATTTTTTCCAAGTGCATGTAAAGATAGTTTTCAACATTGATTTTTGTAAGATTTTGAGTTCCAAATTTTTCTCTCCTTTTTACTCCCTCCTCCCCGTCAGCAAATAGTCTGATATAACTTATACATATAAAATCAGGTTAAACATAAGAAATGGTGATTTTTAATATAAGGAAAGAATGTAATCCTAGATCATGTAATCCAAATGGACCATATAAGTCTTGAAGATCAACCCCCTCCTTCTAAAGATGAGGAAACTGAGATCCATAATGTCAGTCAATCAAAATGTATTTATTAAGTACTACTCTTCCTGGTATTGGGTATGCAAAAACAGTAGTGAATGATAACATCAAATTAGTTAGATCAAAAGTATTCAAAATCAGATTTCATGACTCCAAATCCAGTGTTCTTTACATTGTCCTAATCAAATTGTCTCTTACTTTATAAGTCCAGAACTTTTTTTAATTTGTTTAATATTTTTCACCAATTATATTCAAAACATTTTTTACATTTGTTTTTAAAATTTTTGAGTTTTAGATACTCTCTCTTATCCCCACCCACAATTAAGAAACCACATGTAAAGTTATGCAAAACATTTCCATAAAAGTCAAGTTGTGGGAAAAAAAAATCTCTCTCACCCTTATGAAAATAAAAACTCTGAAGAAAAATTAAGTTAAAGAGAGAGAGCATACCCTTCAATATATATTCAGATCCAATTGTTCCTTCTCTGGGTATGGATAGGATTCTTCATAGTCATAGATGGTTGTACTACTGAGAACAACAAAGTCACTTACAGCTGGTCATCTCAGAACATTGCTATTACTTTGTATACGGGACATTTCATGGAGGACTTTCCAGGTTTTTTTTTTTCCTAATAACATCCTGCTCATTATTCTCATAGAATAATAATATTCCATCAGAAACCACAAATCCACAGTTTACTGAGCAGTTCCCCAATTGACAGGCATCCCTTCAATTTCCAATTTTTTTGCCCTGAGAAAAGAGATGCTATGAATATTTTTGTACATATAGGTCATTTTTCTTCCCCCCCAATCTCTTTTCGTATTCATATCTAGTAGTGATATTGTTAGATCAAAGGATAGGCATGAATTTATAGCCCTTTGGGCATAGATCATATCTTTTGATCATTGATCAATTGGGGCATAAGCCCAAAACTTTCTCCAAAGAAATCTTTAAGATGATCTGGACATCATCACTGTGTTACCTTTACTCCTCCATCTGCACAGCACTGAACAAGGCCCTTGGGAATATAAAACCTATAACGCCCTATTTTCTATAATGTCAGACTTCCATCACTGTAACATGAACCTTTATGAAATACATACCTACTCCAGAAACACACATATGTGATTACTGCATCCTAGAGGTTATGAATCTAGGTTCATATAGTTAAGAGTACCAGTCCCAACACATATGCTTACATGCACAAAACTCTAGAACATTTATTAAGCACCTTACTAAATGCAGGAGTAGGGGCAGCTAGATGGTATAAAATGCTGGGTCTGGAGTCAGGAAGACCTGAATTCAAATCCAACCTTAAACACTGTTTTGTGACCCTGGTCAAGTCATTTAACCCTGTTTGCCTCAGTCTCCTCATCTGGAAAATGAGCTGAAGGAAATACTACTCCTGTATCTTTGCCAAGAAAATCCCAAAAGGGGTCACAAAGAGTAAAATACAACTGAACAACAAACCTTGGACAGACCAAGACAAAAATGAAAGAGTCCCTGCTTTCAAGAATTTATGTTCTAGAAAAGTGATGATGCTGTAACATGTACACTAGTCAGAAAATACAAAATCTATACAAAAATAATTCCAGAAGGAAATTAGAGTGAAAATAATTGGCAGGGGGAGATCATGTTCGTGGTGCTATCTAAACTGTGTTTTAAAGGAAGCTACGGAGTCTAAGTGACTGTAAGTGAAAGGTAAGTAGGGAGTGTATTCCAGACATGAGAGAATACATGCCAAATAATGGAAGTGGGAGCTGAGAAAAGATACATTTAGCAGGTCATTTTGACCTGAATGGATAGTGTATGAAGAGAATTTAACTTCCCTGATAAAGAAGACTGCCTTTGGAGGAGGGAGCTCACTACATAGTAAGGGCTTAATAAATGATTCTTTTTCATTTGATCCTCTGAAAAACTCTGTGAGGTAGACATTATGATTCTTTCCATTTTAAAGATGATGAAGCTGAAACTCCACATGACTAAACAAACTTGCCCTGGATCACACAGCTAGTAGGTGCTTGGAGGGGGTAATCATCATCATCATCATCATCATCAACTTTAACATTTACACATATATTATCTTCTTTGATCCTGACAACAACTCTGTGACTTTAATGCTATTACTATTCTCATTTTCTGATTATTGTTGGGTCATTTTTGGTTGCATTTGACTCTTTGTGATCCCTTTTGGGATTTTCTTGGCAAAGATATTGGAACAGTTTGTCATTCCCTTCTCTATTTTATAAATGAGGAAACGGAGGTAAACAGAGTGAAGTGATTTGCCCAAGGTCACACAGCTACTATTTAGTCTGGGGCAGGATTTGAACTCATGATGATGAGTCTTCTTGATTCCAAGTCACCATCCACTATACCACCTAGCTACCCCTTTCAGATAAAAAAATTGAGGTCAAGAGAGTATAAATGGCTTATCCAGGTCAAAAAGCAGAATTTGAACTCTAGTCTTACTGATTTCAATAGTATCCACTGATGCCATATTCTCTTTATGATCAACATAGGATAGTAACTAGGTAAGCCCTATAGGAATGAGAAATGAGTGTTCTACACAGGTAAGTGGTCTTTCCCTGTCCTCTTAATACCTTCTTCTCTCCCCCAACCCAACCAATTTATGGAAGATCTTAGAATTCCCAAAGTTGTGGAGATCTCATTTCTATCGAATTCATGTAGCTTTGACCTCATATCTATTCTTTTTGAGGCAATTTGATTATATTGTAATCACTGGCACCTTGGTCTTTTGGTACCAGAACCAAGATTTAGGGGAAAAAAGAGGATTGAAAGAAACCTTCTAGACTGTCTTGTTCAATCAGTCCTTTTACAGATTCAGGAATTTGAAGCCCAGAGAAAGGAATAAACATTCCCTAAATTACCTAGCAAGAGCTCAAGCTAGAACCAGACTTGATGATCTATCATGCCACGTGGCCTCCCAGTCAAGTAGATGAAAATAGGATTGAATAATTTGTGAATGACAAAGAGAAAAAGGACTAGCCTGTTTTCATCCCTTCCCCCAAACACATAAATCCTAATATCCCAGGCTAAATGTGAGATTCTCTCCTCTCTTCAGTGAAAAGATTGCCTGATTCCAGACAAAGATTGAAGGCATAGTCACAAACAGCATTTAGTGAAAATGTTGCAGTGGATAAAATATAAACAATACAAATGTTTGGCATTTAAAGCCTGTCACAATCTGGATTCAACCTGTCTTTCCAAATTCTCCTCATATTCTGCCTTACAGCCAAACTGGGCTGTTCCCCATGTATTCCCAGAATTCACTCTTACTACCTCTGGTTCTTTGAATCCCTAACTTCCATTAAGACTCAGCTCAATAGGCATTTCCTCCGTGGGATCTTTCCTGATTCACCTCCCTAGTAGTGTCTCTCCCCCTCCAAATTATTTTATATTTACTTAGAATATATTTTTATTGCCTTACCTATACACATGGACCTCATTTTCCCCATATTTAAAAAGAACACATTGGATTAGATGACCTCTCTAAATTCTTTTACATCTTTCTAAATCAATGATCCAATATTATTGCCTCTCTTTGGAGACAGGAATATTTGGTTTTTGTCTTTAATCTATGGTGCCTACCATAGTTCCTTGTGCATAATAAATATTCAATAAACGGTAATTGAATCAATATGTGAATGAATGAGTATTGGATTTTGAAGTCAGAAGATCTGAGTTTCAATTATGGCTTTACCATTGAATAAGAAAGCCTGTGACATGTCACTATCACTCTCGACTTCAGTTCTCCCAATTGTAAAAGGAGAGGATTGATTGTACTACATGTTCTCTCAAAGTTCCCAACATTTGATGAGTCTACAACAGAGTCACTAAGAGTTATAATATTCAGAATTCCTGAGCATGATAAATTAACCTGAACAATGTTCTATGTGAAGATATGGGGCATAGATGCTTCTAACATATATCCTCACCTGATCCTATGTTTTATTATCAGCAAGTGTTACATGGTGTCTTTGAAAGTTTACAAATTAGGAGCAGCTAGGTAGCACAGTGGATAGAGCACCAGCCCTGAAGTCAGGAGGACTTGAGTTCAAATCTGGTCTCAGACACTTAACATTCCCTAGCTGTGTGACCCTGGGCAAGTCACTTAACCCCAATTGCCTCAGCAAAAAGTAAAAAAAAAAGTTTACAAATTAGAAAACATGGCAATAGTCTTTCCTAAATTTCTGTCACTGTAAACTTTTCATTGCGTTTAAATGTTTCAATTTTGTGATGAAAAAAAAATACCACTTCAAAAATAGTCTGGAAAGAATAGCCTCATTTTGATGAAGGGGAATGAGTATAGTGGTCTATCCCTGTGATTTCATCAGTGTAGAGAGCCCCCGGCATAAAATCTCCCTTCTCCAAACAGATTGTCAATTCGTACATAATTTGTAATCTCAGAAAGTTTTCTGAATCACTCTAAAGTTAAATGACTTGATCAGTATCATACAGTATTATGTCAGAAGTAGGACTCTGAAATCCCTTCTATTAACTCACTAACTAGGCCCTCTATCCACTATGTACTAACTAACTGACTGCTTTTCATCCTAATTTTACAGATGAGAAAATTGACATAGGGAGATAAAGTGATTTTCATTAGCTCCCTTATCCAAATAAGAATTGGCCTGGAGTTATCCTAGGTTGACAAGGTAGCCTAAGAAATCTCACAATTTAGTGACCTAACCAATTTTTGGAGGACTGGGAATCCCAGGAGGTCACCAAAATCTTTGTGCTGCTTTGTTCAAGGATTCTTTCACTGTGCCTTTGTGTTGTCTGTATGTGTCTGTCTGTCTCTTTGTGTTTCTGTCTCTCTCTGTCTCTCTCTCTCCCCCATTTCTCTCTCTCTCTAATCTCTCCCTATCTTCTTCCCTCCCTTTCTCTTTCTCCACACAGATATGTTATCTATCTATCTATCTATCTATCTATCTATCTATCTATCTATCTATCTATCTATCTATCTATCTTTTTTCTTTCTCTCTCTTTCTTCCTCCCTGCCTTTTTTCCTTTTTTCTTTTTAATCCATCTAGCATCTAGAAGACACTTAGGTGGCTCAGTATATAGAGAGTGCCAGGTTTGGAAAATCTAATTCCTCCTTGGACAATTACTGGCTGTGTCATCCTGAGCAAGTCACTTAACCCTGTTGCCTTAATCCACTGAAGAAGGAAATGGCAAATCATTCCAGTATCTTTGCTCGAAAACTTCATGAACACATGGTCCACGGGGACAGGAAAAGTCAACACGACTAATAACAAAATCTGTTTTCTATCTTCTCTGCACATATATACCTAAGCCTAGGGACTTTGGTTCTCATTCTTCCATTGAGTGGTAAGCCACAAGGGGATTGGTCAATTTCAAAACAGGGCATCCCTGCCTCTCTTCCTCCAACCTCTCTATGTACACACACACACACACACACACACACACACACACTTCTCCCCTCTCCGTTATTTTGGAAGTCAAGCCTGAGAGTGCTCCCCTGGTCTTTCTAGCTAACTCCGTCTCAAAAACCTTCTCTCAGAGGGAGAGGGAGAGGGAGAGGTCTAGAGAGCTTCCTGGCTCTCCGGGACTGCAGGAGCTTAGGGAGTTCTAGGGCCCCGCCGGCCTCAGTTCAAAGAGTGGAAGGAGGGCGAGAGGGGGGAGAGGCAGGGAAGCTGCCGGGGATGTCCGGCCGAATAAAGCGCTGGTTGGGTCTTTTGTTCCCCAGACTGGGCCTCTGGAGAGAGGGAGGTGGGGGGGAGGGGGAGGGGACAAGGTGGCTAGAGGGGAAAGGGGGAGGGAATAGGGGAGGGAGTGGAGGCAGTGGGAGGAGAGAGCGGGCCAGCGGCGGGTGGGGAGCGTGTGTTCTGAGCGCTCGGAGCGAGATGCTGACAGATCGCTCCTCTATGTGCAAGATGGCGCAAGCGCCGAGTACCCCACAGCCCCAACGCTCCTAGGCAGCGGCATGCGGCCCCAGCCTCCAGCTGCCTGGGCTCGGCCGCGGCCCGGGCCCCGATCTCAGACCCGGTGCTGTCCCCGAGCGGCGTTGTGAGGATACTAACGGGTCCGGAAGGGGAGCGCAGCGGAGAAGAGCAAAGCACCCCATGGCTTCGCCGCGCCCCGCGCTCCTGCGCCCCCGTTTCTGGCTGCTGCTGCTTCGGCTGCTGCTGCTGCAGCTTGTTCTCGGAAGCGGTGAGTATCGGGGCAGGGGCCGGGCAAGGGTAGGGGCAAGGGAAGGCGGGGCCGAGCGGACAGTGGACCTGGGACTGAAACTAGATGGAGAGGAGTCGGAAAGGAGAAGAAGCCCGGAGTGAAGAGAGATAGAGAGGGGATGGACTCTGAGAAGTGATGGAGCCCGGAGCGAAGGGAAATGGAGCTGGGATAGTCCCCAGGAGGTGATAGAGCCCAGAGCGAAAGGAGATGGAGCAGGATGGCCCCTGGGAGAGAATGAAGCTCGGACTGAAGGGAGATGGAGCAACGATGGGCCACGGGAAGGATTGGAGTCCAGAATGTAGGGAGATGGAGAGGGAATGAAACCTGGAGTGGAGGGAGATAGAGCCCGGGAGGGGATGGAGTTCGGAACGAAGAGAGATGGAGGGAGGATGGGTTCCAAGAGGGAATAGACCCCAGGGTGAAAGGAGTTGGAGCGGGGATGCAGTAGGGTCTAAGAGTGGATGGAGCCCAGAGTGAAAGGAGATACAGGTGAAGGAGGCAGGGTCTAAGAGGTAGACTGACCCAGATAAAAAGGCGAAAGAGGGGGAGTAATCCCAGAGAGCTCCGATCCTGGAGTGAGCAAAGACCGCTAGTCCAGAAGGGAGAGTGAGAGGAAACTCAGCCGGGAGTTAGAGGGCTTGGAGCAGTACTGAAATGGGAAGAAAGTCAGAAAGGGACGGGTCCCTAAGTGAGGGAACGTGGTATTGGAACTAAGCAACTAGTGTGAGGCAGCTGAGAGGGATTTGAGGAGAGAAGATTCTGCGCGAGGTGTTAGGGATGTGTCAGAAGAGGGAGTCTCAGTGTAAGACTCAGCCTGGAATTAAGATGCGGCATTTGTTCTAAGAGAAGAAAAGCCAAAATCTGGTGTTCCAGGGTCTCAGGAAGAGATGTTTCTGGTGAGAGAAACATCCTACAAGGAGTACGGGCAAGCACATTTACTTTTCCATCCATTCAAAAGAGCGCCGAAGTTCATACACACATAAAAACCGCTCATATGTCCAGGATGCCTCCACACAAGTGCACTCACTCTGGGACTGGGTCGGGCTTGCCTGCACTTGGCAGCGCGGAGTTATATTAATATTCCCCCTTTGGCTGACCAGAATGGACCAGTTCTCTATCCCCTCCTTCCATCTTCATCGGCCTTCCCCAGTCCTAATGTTTGATCCTGCATCCCCCCCCCCCCTTTTCTCCTGGGCTCCTATTCTTTCTTAACAGCATGCAACCCTCCCTCTCCTGAAATCACTGAAGAAATGTCATCTCCACAGAGGTGTTGGACAGAGACTAGGGAAGGTTAAATAGGGATTGAAAATAGGCTGCTGTATCCCGTTTTAAAGAATTTTTCAATACACAATTATTGAAGGAGTTGATGTTGTCTTTGCTCAGTTAATGAAAGTAACTCAGGCGCTTAGATGGATGCCACACTCTAGGGAAGCAAAATCCCCTTGACTCCTCTGGGGCTGTGTTTTACCCAGATGCTGATTAGCCTGCTCTCTAAGCGGCAAGCTTCCTCTCTCGTTGCCCCCCGGGTCAGCAGCCAGCTATCAGTCTCAGTCAGACGGTGCCAGAGGGAGGGAACTGGTCTCGGTGAGGTCACAAAGGGAGTGAGCTGGAGGTGGGTTTGGCTCTGAGTCTCAGGCTCCTTTTGTATGGCTTCTTGGGGGTCAGGGGAGAAACCTTACTCTCTTACCCTCAGAAGTAAAGTTGAGCAGTTTGTAGGGCTGGGTCCCACTAATTAATTGGGTAATAAGCTAAGCAGGCTGTGGTGTGAAGGCATTGGAGAAATTGGACTTTCAGTGGTCGAGGATGAAAACAAGTTTTCCCTCTTACATCTCACCTCCACCTACACCTCCTTTCTCCCTTCTTCCCTTCTCCCTCCCCACTTCTTCCTTTCTTCTCCACTTGAGGAGACTGAAGCCTTCTAGTTCAACCTACTGATTTTGTATTTAAGAAAACTTGAGTTTCCAGAGGGTAGATTCTCCCAAGATACAGAAAAAGCAAAGGGGCATCATCCTAATTCAAACCCACATACTCTGAACGGAATACATGCAGCCTCTTGGCAGGAGAGAACAGTTTCAAAGAACTTTTCCTCTTTTTTAAAAAAATGGATTTGGCCTGACCTAAAAGTAGGAGGGAGAAAAAGGAGAGTATCTTTTCTGTTTCCCTGCTGCTCACTTTAGCACAGCATATATTAATTGGGGGAACCAAGGGACCAAGGTCACAAAATCATGCTGAAATCAAACCTAGGTATCTGATCTCTCCTGGTATCGGAGTGGGTCCCTGTTTCCTTTATCCTTGGATGCCGGAAAGGCAAAGAATACCCAAGATTCCGGGGGGCCCAAAGGATAGAATCCTGGAGCTGGGGTCAGAAAGACCTGAGTTCAAATTCCTTCTTAGGCAGGTACTGTGGATATGGGCAAATCATTTAACTTCTGACTGCCTCAGTTTCCTCATCTGTGAAATGGGAGATAATAGCACCTACTTGCTGAAGTCATAAGGATAAAGGGACATTTGTAAAGTACTCTGCAAATCTTAAAGTTTGATATAAATGCTAACTAGTATTACTGGGGGTCCCTTTAGCAGTAATTATGACTAAGCAAAATTAATAAAACTTATCTCTCAAAATCTCTACAAACCTAACTTGTCATGATTCTATGACAGTAATAATAATAATAATAATGCTAGTAATAGTAATAAAAGGAACAGCATGGAATAAGAGAATAGAGAGCTGGCTTCTGAGTCAGAAAAACTCCGAGTTCACGCCTGGATTTTGATATTTACTGACTCTATGACTCCAGGCAAGTCATTTAATCTTTCAATGCCCCCAAGCAATATCTGAGATGATAACTTGAAGAGAAGGTGAAGATTTGCTTTGGTAGAGGCTGGGCATTTTTTCCCTACCGTAATGAAATAAAAAAGTAAAACAGAAAAAAATAAAAATAAAAAATAAAAAAATAAAAAAAAACCCTAAGCAAGAATCCTAATCAGTTTTTCTCCACTTTTCCCTGAGATCTTTTTTTTTTTTTTTAGCCTTGAACATTAACTAATTTCAGGTCTAGGCTCAGATCTGTTCTGGATTTAGATGATTTTCTGGGTGAAGGAAGAGAAGAAATAATTATTAAGCCTTACTTTGTATTATTACCACTTTTAACTATTCATAGTATCGCCACCTATTTGTTATCTCAATTAACACACAAAACTTTACATGACATGTAGACTTAGGTGTTAAGTATGATGCCATTTGACAGATGAGGAAACTGAGATATGGAGCAGTTTAGTTCATTCATTTGGCAAATAATTTATTAAATGCCTACTGTGTACATTGGAGATGTAAAGGTTCTCCCTCCTGCTGTTGCTGAAACAGAGCTGTCGCAGAAAGAGAGATTTTGTATAGGGTTCAAGATTAGGGAAAAAAATTTTAAATCCTCTAAAGATACTTGTGTCATCTTCCTTGGAAATTTCTTGAACCGAGAAAGACCCCAAACTATTCAATTGAGCTGCAGGAACCCAAAAGCAACGTGATGAGCAAGATCAATTCATCAACTAGCATTTATCAAGCACCTACTATGTGCTAGGCACTATGCTGATCAAAAAGACATGTAGTCCTTTTTTGAGGTCACATATCATATCAGTTTTGAGGCATGAATTTCTGATGGTTTTATATAAGGAGGGGCTAAATGGGGAGATTGGAACTGGGATTATCTAAGCCATCTGCTTTCTGAAGAGGATTTGCATGCATTTATATGACCCTATAAAGTAACTCCATGAACTCCTGACACTGAAATTTGTTTCCTCTCTTCCTGTTGTTGGTCCAGACCTAGGTCGCACCACAGAGCTGGCATTCACTGTGGAACCAAATGATGAGATTGTTGTACCTGAGCAGTCAGTGGTACTGGGCTGCCAAGCAGAAGGTACACCACCCATTCGGGTCACCTGGAGGAAGAATGGAATGGAACTTCCAGAGAGTACCCACACCCTTGTGCTGGCCAATGGTTCACTCCTCCTTCCCAACTTTCGGCCAGAGCAGGGAACTGGTCCTTCTGACGAGGGAGACTATGACTGTGTGGCCCAAAATCGATTTGGGTTGGTGGTCAGTCGAAAAGCTCGAATCCAGGCTGCAAGTAAGTGAAGATTCTCTCCCATTCTCCCTCCCTGTTTCCCTCCCTCCCTTCCCCCCCACCTGTGTGTGTGCCCCCCCCCCTGTCTCTCTCTCTTTTTGTCTTTCTCTGTGTATCTCCCTCTCCCCTCCCCTCACCCCCATGACCTTTGGAGGCAAACTAGTGACCTTGAATTCTCTGGAATCATCAGGTGTTTGGCTATCCATTCATTTTAATAGAGCACAACAGAGAAGAACAAAAACTCTGAAAGCTGAAAAATGCAGCTGACCTCACCTTGTCCAATTCCCACGGTGACATTAATAATGGGCTCCTAAGCAAGGATGGAGACGAGAATAAGCAGAAAGAGAGGAGACAGGAGGAATACTATCTTCTTTAATTCCTTTTTCTTACCTACACATATAATTATACATAAAGTTCATAGTTAAATGTCAGAAGAAGAGGTTGAATCCAGGACTTCACTGGGGAATCTTGAATGAAGTCCTGGATTCAGCCTCCTCCTCTGACATTTAACTGTTTAACTACAGACTTAATCTCTGAGTTAACCTCAAAGTACACACATACACACACACACACACATTTGGATATACACATCTATGTATATAGTTTTATAGTCATACATATGTAGATTATATGTATACATATAGAGTCTTATAGTCACATATACATATATATAGAGAGAGACTATATATATAGGTGTGTGTGTGTGTGTATGTGTGTGTGTGTAGTCTTTAAGACTATATTTTGGAGGTAGTATGATAGAATTAGTAGAAAGATTATTGGGTCTGGAGTCAGACGATCTGGATTCAAATCCCATCTTTAATACTTATTACCTCTGTGACCTTGGACAAATTATTTTATTTCCCTGGGTCTCAGTTTTCTCATCTGTAAAATGGGGAGGTTGGACTAAATGCCCTCATGAGGTCCCTTCCAGTTCTAGACCTACAATTCTATGAGTTGTATGCAAATTGCTGACCTGATTTAACAGAGGTAGTTTCTGTACCTGGAATTCTCTTCACTGATGACATTACAGTTCCCACAATTGTCTTCTCTCCCAAACTGTTTCTTTTTGCCTCGGATCATCTCCATTTGAAATGAGGCTAAAAAAGTACTGGTGGGAGAGAATTGAGTGAGCCACTATACCCTATATACATCTCAAAAGAGACTATGTCAGTATAATAAGTTTCAGTTCATCAATGGCCTTCCATCATTAAGACTTTATCAGAGTCATTGAGTCACCAACTCTTGCCTTGGGTAGAGAGAGAGGTGGTGGAATAGAATCATGGTTTCCAGTTTCTGAAGACCAATTAGGCCACAGAGGGTGACTGTATTGAGGGCAATACAAAGGAAGTTAGCTTTCAGTGTCAGAAAAAAATAATTAGATTTTTTGGCTACGAGTGCATTTAGTTTAAGTCTCTCATTTTACTGATGGAAACGTGAGGTATTGGAGTGGGGAAACCTAGAAACAAAGAAAATAAAGGGAACTTTAAGAGAGGATAAACTTTCTTCTTTATTTGGCTCCCCAATGTCTGAATTAGAGGGAAGGACTGAATCACTTCTGGAATCTAACTACCCCTCCCCCAACCAGGTCCAAGATTCTATGATATAAATCCCAGGTGTTTATATATAGATAACCACATACATACTTTTCTATAAATGGTAATACCTTCAAGATGTTTAGTTTTCTCAAACTCATAATAGTGTGAGAAATTGAGCTGTGCTATAGGGTTGGAGTGGGTAGCTGGCCACAATTTTGGTTTGGTTAACCCTTTCTGGTCCAGGATTTAGCTGAGAGATTATCTTGAGATTGCTACAGCACAGAGTCTTTTCTTGCATGGAAGACATAGATTCACTTGGCAGCAGGAAAGATCATGGGAGTGCATCCCAATAAAGTCATGTACCTGGATCTTTCTTTCTGTTATACTTTTTTGAAAAACAATTCTCCAGCAGTTTTTCTCTAAGCCAGTTAGCTTAGAGAGCTTCCTCATTCCATTACTTGCTCTACTTGACGATAATAATGTAGGTATGTTTCTCACTTGGATGTCTTTCTGAAAAGATTCCATAAACTCCCTCTCCCACAACCCGATGCTCCATGGGCTACCAACGCCTATATCAATAAAAGACCAGGCCAGTAATCATTCTGTGCGTATGTTAAA
Organism: Myrmecobius fasciatus; assembly: GCA_023553655.1. Lineage (NCBI taxonomy): Eukaryota > Metazoa > Chordata > Mammalia > Dasyuromorphia > Myrmecobiidae > Myrmecobius > Myrmecobius fasciatus. Next base: position 147,984 of record JAJPUD010004673.1, read on the forward strand.
CTGTGCCTCAGCTATTCAGCTCTCTCCCTCTCAGGGGTTTGAACAAGTAGAGAATGTTCTTTCTGTTACTCCCTTGGCTATCCCTCTGGGACCAGGCATTCTGTTTTGGAATGAGTGACCTGTCATGATGGGCTAAAATCACAGAGGATTCATTTTAGTCCAGAGTACCAGACCTTCATTTATTTGTTTATTGTTATTCTGAGGCTGCTTTTTAAGGTTAGTTAATGCCTTTTGTTTTTATATCACATTTTATTTTCTTTTTTTTTTGGTATAGCTTTTTATTTGCAAAACATATATATGGGTAATTTTTCAACAATGACCCTTGCAAAGCTTTCTGTTACAGATTTTTCCCCCCTAACACCCACCCCTTCCCTAGATGGCAGAAAGTCTACTACATGTTAATTATGTTAAAATACTCGACAAATTGAATGTGTGTATACATATTTTTACAGTTATCTTTATCACATTTTATTTAAAAAAAAATTCCTGCTTTTCCAAGAAAAGTAACAGAAGTGGGCTGGGTGATAGAATGTAAGGTACCGGGAACAGTAAATAAGCCACTTTGGGGAATGCCATAGGGGAGTGATATGAAATGAGTCTGGAAAGATAGGTTAGAAGGCTGTTGTGAAAAAAAGCTTTAAATACAGGCTGAAGAATCTGTCTATATTTTAGCCTAATGGTATTATGGAACCTTTGAAGCATCTTTTTTTTTTTTTTTTTTTTTTTTTTTTTTTTTTTTTTTGCTGAGGCAATTAGGGTTAAGTGACTTGCCCAGGGTCACCCAGCTAGGGAATGTTAAGTGTCTGAGACCAGATTTGAACTCAGGTACTCCTGACTTCAGGGCTGGTGATCTATCCACTGCGCCACCTAGCTGCCCCGCCGTTGTAGCATCTTGAGCAAAGAAATGGTATAGTCAGAACTGCTTTAGAAATATCAGTGTGAATTGACTAATATGAGAAAAGAGTTTAAATGATTACATATATATTTAATCTATATTAAATTGCTTATCATCTTAGGGAGGGAGGGAGGGAGAAAATTTAGAACTCATAAGTTTATAAAGAATGAATGTTAATAATTAACATATATTAGACTTCCTGCCATCTGGGGGAGGGGATGGGGGTAGGAGGGAAAAATTCGTAGCAGAAAACTTTACAAGGGTCAATGTTGAAAAATTACCTATGCATATGTTTTGCAAATAAAAAGTTTTAATGAAAAAAAAGAATGAATGTTAAAAATTATCTTTACACATAATTGGAAAAAAATACCATAAAAATGAAAAAAAAATATTTTTTCCACCTTTAGCCATAACCTAGATGGCCATTCTAAAGATCATTACTAAAGTTCTGGTTTTGTTTTTTTTTTTTCCTACGTTCAACAAAGCAATTAGCACATTGACCACATTTGACAACATATCAAGCTCCATTTGTTCAGGGTTCAGTGAGCTGAGGGCTCTTGCAATTTAAGGATCCTGCTATATTCCTGGTGCCATAATCCTGTTTTAATTCCAAGGCTAGATGGTTCTCTGGGTTTGTAATGTGTGTCAGTATCGATGGATATTGATATATTTAAATGTAATCTTGATTTGCCATGAGCATTAATCACTAACTTAAGTAAAGAAAGTTTCGAGCACAGAATCTTCCCTAATTCCCTTCCCTTCCCCCTCCCCTCTGACAATCCTATTCCCTGGTAGGGAAGGGGTATCAGATGGTAGATAATGAAACTAAGCCACAAAGAAGTGAAATGATTCCTCTCGGATCTCACAGCTTATTAGTGTCAGAACTGGATCTGGAATTTAGGTCTTCTCAATCTCCTTACCACTGGATGGGTGCCAAAGATTGGTTTCTACACTGGTCTAGCAACTCCATCCATACTCCTACCTTTTCCTCCTTTGGTAAATCCTTTATCTATTGCATACCCACTAACCATGAGAATCCTCCTGGATCACTTCTGGGTTTTCCTCTTTTGTTTCCTGGCGTACTTATTCTGTTTTTAGGTCATGGCCCCCTTTGGCATTCTGATGAAACTTATTTGGACCCTTTTGAGAATAATGATTTTAAATAACATCCATAGGAGACAAATGATATTAAAATATAGTTACCAGTATACTACAAAAAAACAAGTTCTGGATTCTAAAGTAAGAGTTCTCATTCTCATTTGGTGATCTCATCAGCCCCCAATTATGGGTTCAATTATGATTCCCAGATCTTTATGGGTAGCCCTAGTCTGTCCTGAATTCTAGTTGTCATTACCAGATGCCTTTCTGACTCAGTCTGGATGACCCAAACATCCAGACACATTCAAAGGAGAACTCTTTATCTTTAACACCAATATATTTCTCTTCCAAACTTCCCTATTATCATCAAGGGCACCACTTTCCTCCTAGTCACCCAGGCTCTTAACTCTGCTGTCATCCTTAATTCTAAATCAGCATATTCATTCCACTGCCAAAACTTGACATTTCTGCCTTCATAACATTTCTCATATGTGTCCCCTTCTCTCTGCTCACACAACCAACACACTAATTCGAGCCGTTATTGTCTCTTGCCTGGACTAATCCAATTGGACTTTCGGTTGTCTTTTTACCTCAAGTTTCTCCTCACTCTAATTCAACCTTCATTGATCTGCCAAAGTGTTGTTTCTTTTCTAAAGCACAGATCCAGGGGATGCTGGAGCCAGCTCTGGAGCCAATTGTTAAATTTCATCAAGGGCATTTACATCTTAGAAGACTGAAAATGGTTCACATCACGGATCAATTTATTGTTTAGTTGATTGCTTTGATTTAAAAAAAATGGTCAGGAAAATATGAATAATGTGGATTAAATCTTGAGAGAGCCTTTTAAGAGAGTTAAACACTGACCAGCATATTCCTGAAAAGATTTAAGTATTGCTTCAGACCCTTTGATGAAATAAACTCTGGTGGCTCTGTTACCTCCAGCATCAGGTAGAAAGTCCTCTGGCTTTTAAATCTCTTCACAATCCAGTTCTTTCCTGATTCTCTGGCTTTTCTATACTTTATCCCCTGTTCTGACAGCCTAAGTTCCAACCATCCTGACTGACTTGTTGTTCTTTGTGTGTTATAGCCCATTTTCCCTTTCTGTTTGCACAAACTGGGTCCCCTGCCTAAGGAAATGTTTCACCCCCTTCCTTTCACCTTTTACTTTCCCTGACTTTCTTTGAAATTCATTTCAAATTCTTCTGCCAGAGGCTTTTCCTGAGCCGACCAGAAGCTGGTGCCTTCTCATTTTAGATTGCTTTCCATATACTTTCACTCTTGACCTTCACCCCATCCCCTACTCCAGAGACAGAGATCTATCTATCTATCTATCATATGTACCTAGTATATAACTTCCTTCATCACAATGTGAATTCCTCGAGGATAGAGGCAGTTTTTGCTTTTCCCTGAATCCTCAGCACAGTGCTGATATAGGATACATTTAGTATATACTTACTGACTGATCCTGGCTCAGGCAAAAAGTACCCATTTAGGGTCAGCTTTACTCAGAGGGTTCAACAGGACACTTTGCCATGCAATCTATATGGAATAATTTGCTTAGTCAGTTAGTGAGTCTGATTCTCCATGACCCTGTGTAACATATTATCCCTGGGGTTTTCATGGTAAGGGTGATTTTGCCATTTCTATCTCCAGGGAATTAACATAGAGTTAAGTGACTTGCCTGGGATCATGTGGCTAGTAAATATCTGAGACTGGATTTGAACACAGGTTTTCCTGACTCCAGAGTCTGATTGAACCACCTAGCTGCCTTCTGTGGATCATAACATCATAGATTTAGAGCTAGAAAATCCTCTAGTTAAATCTCCTGATTTTATAGATGAGGAAACTGAAACTCAGAGAGATTAAGTGATTTTAGCTAGTAAGGGTTGGAGGCAAAATTTGATCCTGTCTTCCTTATTCCATAATTGATATTCTATTCACTATAGCACACTTCTAGTACCACACATCCTTCCCAGGATGGTAATATCCGGGTCTTGCTAGATTTAGCTAATGAACCCTTCCTTTCCCCAAGGCTTTGTTTTTGTTTTGTTTTGTTTTGCTTTTTAAATAACCTATAATTGACCTAAAGAAACAGTTTCCTAACTACCACTATCATCTGGAGCAATTTATTCCCTTCCTGAGACTTAGTTTTCTTATCTATAAAATAAGAGACTTCAATTAAATGATCTCTTAGGGTTCTGTCCAGCTCTGATATGGGATTATGAGAATTTCAAGGGAGGAGAGCTGTACCTGTGAGGGGAAAGTCTGGGAGAAGGATATATAAATGAGAAGGGAAGGGGAGAAAGGGAAGAAGGCTTTGAGGGAATCAGGAAGGACTTCCTGGGAATGGCCTTCCCAAGGTGATAGGGAGCCAAGTTGGTTAGAATGCTGTCAGAAGTCACTACTGTGGGGCATGATGTAGTCACTCCTGATCACAGAAAATGACTGTTGTTGGTGCTGGGCAATGAGAAGGTTGATTAGGCACTTAAGAGGAAAAGATCCTCAGGTTGTGATGGATGGGGTGAACTGACCCCAAATTATGAAACAGCCAAGAAAACTACACATTTGGAAAAGGGTTTCTTTTCTTCAAGTGTAGTAGAGTAGAGTATTCATCTTTTTTTTTTTTTAGCTTACCACGCTGAGGGCAGAAGTCATCTCTGAAAAAGAAGCTCCCACCTACTCCTGAAAACTCACACACCTGTGTCTTCTTCCTATCCACCTGCTTCTCACTAGAATGGAAAGGGGATGCCATTGCCCACCAGGTCCCATGGGGGTCTGAAGAGCAGGCATGTTGGCTCAAGTCAAACGCCAGGTTTCATTAATATTCTGTATGTGCTTGTGATTGTTTGAGTGTGTAGTGTGTCTGTATGTGAGACAGAGATACAAGAGACAGAGATAGAGGCAGACAGAGATAGAAAGAGATAGAGAGCAGAGAAAGAGAGATAGAAACAGAAACAGAGATGGAGACAAGGACAGAAAGAGACAGATAGTGAGACAGAAATAGAGATAGAGACTTCCAGGAGGGGAGGGAGGGGGAAATCTGTCATCTTCAGGTTTTTATCTACAAATGGTCAGAATAAAAGCTTTTTTCCTAGTCCCAATCTACCTTATCTCTTACTACTCGTGAGGTTGTATAGTGAACTAGTGTTAATATAGAATGTTGGCTCATTGGGGGGAGAATTTTTGCATTCTCTGTACTCATAACCTCAGTGCTAAGCATAGTACATGGTCCATAGAAGTCACTTGATAAATAGTCCTGCCTCCAAATGTCCTCCTCCTCCTCTGTCTCATTAGGATCCCAGCTATCTCTTCATCATGCATTCATTAATAGGTGATTGCTCAGTGGTGGGGAACCGAAACGGTATCTGTTCTATGTATTTGTATTTAGATGTACTGGTGACTTTTCATGATTTCAGGGGCTGTGAATCCGGGGTGCTCAGCTTTTCCTGCTTGGTTCTGCAGGTCTTCTATTTTGGGCCCATTTAGCCCTTAGAGGACCATGTGTCTGCATCCCAATTCTCCAAATGGGGTCTCACCCGCCCCCCCCCCCTCCCCAGCCACCAGCCCCCGAGCAATTTGAGTTTAGAAGTGGAACTCCCCCTGGTTCCCACACCTTAGTTCCTCAGCCAGCCAGATGGCCCCTTGAATACAATGTGCAAATCTTCTCCCTTCCTAGTTCTTTCCATTGTTCACTTCTTGGTCTGCTCTGGGAATGTCGGCCAGTGAAAGGCAGAGGCATTTGGAGCCTGCAAGTGAAACTTACCTCCCCCCTCCTCGACACCTCCCATCCCCCACGCCTCCCCTCCCATCTTTCCCTCTGCTCCACCCCCAAGGAGAAGGGATTTTTTTTTCTACCTCTGTTTGCTTTCCTTTCTCTCTTCTGTCATTTGGGGGATAGGGAGTGGGAAGGGAGAGGTTTTCCCTTGGGTCAAGGTGGAGGAACTGACATTTCTACAGACCCTTGAGGGAAGCTCTTTATACACACAACCAGAGAAAAGGTTTTCTGAAGAAACAGGACAGAATTTACTTCTCTAAGTGTATCCTCAGATGAAATATGCCAGAAACTTTGCTGGTCCTTTGTGAGGGTGGTGTTTTGGCAGGGTTACAGAGTACTTCATTCTGCAAAGACAACGTGTGTGGGGTGTGTGTGTGTGGTATGTGTGTGTGTGTGTGTGTGTGTGTGTGTGTGTGAAAGAGAGAGACAGAGACAGAGACACAGAGAGAGACAGAGACAGAGACACAGAGACAGAGAGAGACAGAGACAGACAGAGAGACACAGAGACAGAGACAGAGAGAGACAGAGACACAGAGACAGAGACAGAGAGAGACAGAGACACAGAGAGAGACAGAGACAGAGACAGAGAGAAAAGGAGGAGGAGGAGAAGAACAGTGTGTGCAACCTGGAAGTTCATTAGGGAAGTCAGACTCATTGGTAAGTATAAACACAGCAGTTCACCTGGTCAGAACCAATTTCTCTAAAGCCATAGAGAAGAACCAGGGAATAAATCCTTCACTCAGCAGCATTGCCATGCCATAGAGAATGTATTGATAGTTGGAGGGGATTAATTATACTGAATGTGCTTATTTTTAATCCGAGGGTATTTGAAGATCTGGAGTGAAGGGATATGGAAGAGAGGGCTCTAAGGTTATTAGAAAGCTTATCCCAGGCAGCTGGAATTTGAGAATATAGTGTCCTGATTTTCTTATTAAGACATCTTATGAACATGGGCTCTAGACTCAGTTTTATAAATCTGTGAAATGGAAGGTTCCTTTAGGGGTATGTGAAAAGTTCAAGATGCAGATAATAGCTCTTGAGTTGGAAGGGACCTCAGAGGCAATTTAGATCAACCTCCTCCTGCTATCCCATTTTACAGAAGAAGAAACTGAGGCTTCAGGAGGTAAGTGATTTGCCTAAAGTCACACTTTTTTGCCTCTTCTATACTCTAGGAGATCCTCCCTGGATTAATAGGGTCATAGATGTTGATCTATGACAACAAGTCATTTATGTGTATGTGTGTGTGTGTGTGTGTGTGTGTGTGTGTGTATTTTGTAGGTAAAGAAACTGAGGTCCAACCAAATGGTTTGCTCAAAATCACAGAGTCTTTGAGTGGGGCCTGAGCCCAGATTTTTCTGATCTCTACAATGTGAAGTTTATACCATGTTACTTCTTATCTCTTCCCTCTTCTTTCTCACCATTATGCCAGAGTCAAACAAAAGCTGAGAACTGAAAATTCTTTGTTATACCAGATGATTCTTTTGAAAATGGGAAGGGGAAGGATGGGGGGGGGAGGGAAGAAAGAGGGGGAAATTTAGGTGATATAAAAAAATAAAATCAATAAAAATTTATTTTTAAAAAGAGTGAAGAACTGTGATTCTTAACGAGAAATGACAGATGAACTAAGTGTTGCTCTTCTATCTAGAAAAATTAAAGACAGCTAAGGATACTGAGTAGGTAGCACAGAGGCTAAGAACATTGGGTTTAGAAGCAGGAAGACGAGTTCAAATGTGAACACAGAAACTTACTAATTATGCAACTTTCAGTCGGCTGAGACTCAACCTCAAGTTATATTAGTGAAATGGGGATAATAATTGAACCTATCTCCCTAGATCAAATGTGATAATGAGGTATTTTGTGGATCGTATAAATGCTATTATAATTATTCATAAAACAATCCAAGGCAGGTCTGTAGCATATTGAGTAGATCTTTTATAGAAAGATTTACTAAAAACTTCTATAAGAATCACATAGGATTAAAAAGGCCTGAATGACTTTATAATCAGGTCTCCAAGTGGGGATATTGATTTGTCACAGATTTGCTTCTTACCTTCATCCGCTCATGGGATATTGTTTCAAGGGACCTTAGAAATCTCCTACTCTAACCCACTCATTCTATATAAAATGAAATTGAACCCAAATCTAGGTCTTCTGACTTTAAATTCTGTTTCCTGTTCACCAAACTATATTGAATTCATTGTGAACTATTATCTGAGATATTAATCACTATTGAATTTATCAGAAAGAAAAGAGAGAGAGGAAAGGAGAGGGAGAATGAAAAGGGGAGAGAGAGACAGAGACAGAGACAGAGACAGAGAGATAGAAAGAGAGAGAGAGACACACACACACACAGAAAGAGAATGAGAATGGCCAGGCTGGAATAGTTGGTCTGAAATGACCTGATACATCAGGTGGTTCTTGATAAGTGGAGGGGAATAGGGGACTGAAATGGGCAAAAGGGAGGAGAGTTAGAAGAGGTATAAAGAGACTGGATTTTTACTAGAAGGAAGGGGAGATTGCATATAAATGAACAGTGGGAAATAAGATTGAATAAGGAAGTAGTACCTTAAAAGCCAGAGAAGTTCACAGTTGAAGCCAATGAGAAAAAGGAAAGCCTTTTCTTTCTCCCTGTTTTTTTCCTTCTCTTTCTGCCGGGGGGGGG